>JAOWBU010000335.1:0-26269 GCA_026212405.1 Petrea volubilis
TGCTAGGCCTACAAGAGAATGACAGAGCTTAATTCATATTTATACTTTCTTCAACATCCAACTATGGTCATTTTACATTTTGTCGCCCGAACTTTTTTCTTTTTTTTTTTCCCACATAACCTAAACTGCGCGATTTTTACACTAACACATCTGCGTCAAATTTCCGACCATTCTTTGGCCTAAAAGTCAGTCATGTGACACTCACATGTTTTTTATGAGCACATTTTTGTCATTTTATACTTCAAAGTCAAAGACCCACCATTAATGCATCAACAAGATGGGCTTTCCACCTCAATTTAACATCTTTTTAGGGGAAATTGTAGCCGCAATTGATGGACGTGAGGTTAATGTCTTTATCTCCATTTGAGTTTAATGGATTACTATTTTGATCAGCGTTAATGAGATTTTGATATGGGTGTGATGGGAATTTAATGGAGTTTCAAATGTGTTGTGGGTTGTTTTGATGAGCCCATTAATGGCAAATTTGAGATTAATGGGAATTCGGGGTTTGTTTGGAAGAAGGATGTGAGAAGTGGATTTTTAATGGTGAAGAGATTTGATTAAATACGAGTGAGATTCTTGATGTTTTAGTTGATGTTGGGCTTTTGAAATTCAGGTTTGAAATGACAAAAATGCCCTCATAAAAACATGTGAGTGTCACATGACTAACTTTGAAGCTAAAAAGTTATTGAAAAATAAACGGAGATGTTTAGTGTAAAAATTGCGCAGTTTAGATGGTTATGTGCCAAAAAAAAATATATATATATCCAAGTGACAAAATGTAAAATGAGCCATAGTTGGGAGGACATAGTGTTTTTTATCCCTAAAATAAAATAAAAATCAACCAAAAAATGATAATTATCAATTCAAAAAAATTCAATTTATTTATAAAAATATCAAAATCACTTTTAAATTGATAAATGTTGATTCACCTCAATTTCTCTATTTATAATTTTTCTATACTTAATTTAAATAGCTTTTTTGTACCCCAAATGCACCAAAGTGCATTTTTCTAGCAATTCCAAACACCCTTCTTATGTCTATGTTCCACATTTCACATATTTTGCTTTTCTTTTACCATTTAGGCCCAAGCATATACCCTATGGGTGTTTTTGTTTTGTGGTAAGAGAGTATGATATGTAAGGTATGCACAAATGATATTCTAGTTGGAATGGTGAAGTATCCATGTTTCAATTCGGGTAATATATCGTATTTTTTATCTCAAATCTCGTTTGATATATTTGATTCGTAGTATGATTCTTGTTTTTATTGTGCATTGACAAATATACCCCAAAATGATTTAAAAAGGGATTCCTATTAAAATCTCCACGTGAACACTCCAAAACCAAGGACGCCGTCGTATTTATCTTCTTCTCCATAGGATTCATCCCCATCTGAATTCCTAGCCCTAATGAAGTCGCCGCGAATCAATTTTCCGTAAACACATGAAGTTTTATTGAAGTTGTACATACGAATGTATTTTGACTGATTGTCAAGTGTCAACAAGTTGACGAACATTGGGCGCTGGGGCCACAATTTTTGATAGGCCAAAATCATGTGAATAAATTCTGTTCCGATTAAATTTCCCCAAAAAGAAAGAATTGCTTTGATTAATTTTTGCCTTATTTGGAAAGAAAAATAATATTAAATAATTGATGGTATCAAATCTGTTTTTCATGTTTATGTTGACATAAGCACATATATTAGCCTCCATAGAATTTGTGTTGTGTAGGTTTAGGGGCTCACTTAGTTACTCTGTTCGGGCAAAGCTAAAGAGGAGAAGACGTGTTGTTGGAAATTTTTGGGGAGACGACGGGATATGAGAGTATTCAGAGCAATAAATTGAATGAGGACAGTGCACTCAAACGATATGCAGTGTTGCAGTCTTATTCGTAAATTTATAATGAATATCATTCAATACCAACAACTTCAACCCCAATATCACCCCCTGAGGTGAGATTGCTAGATCGTGTAATATTGTGTGTTACACCGGGCTGAGTTGGATTTAAGAGTAGGCCCATTCATTGCAATGTTGCAAATCAAATAAGGATAGCATGTGACTCAAAAGGGATATTGTGTTGTATTAACACAAAACAAAAAAACCCTAAATGAAGAGGCACACAGCAAAATCACCGAAAAGAGCAATGAGTTTTTTTTTAATTAAAAAAAAAAGTGTTGCTTAATAGAGTGCAAGAGAGAACATCCAGAATACCATGTCCAGTATAGAAGTACGGAAGATGGAGAAGCAAAACAGTTTAAAGTCCTTCAAAAAGTTCAACCTACAATCAAATCCAAATTATACAGTAATCACTGATGCTCATATTCAATTGACCCTTCTTCATCAATAGTCATCGCCTCTCGATACCACTTCTTTGCAAGTTGGACGAAGCAAAATCGTATGCTCAAATTGAGATACATAACTGCCCTTAACATCACACAGAGGAGGGTACGGCTGCAAAAAGTTTACACAAAATTACATCTCACTTCATAAAAATTGTTAAGGTAATGGAAAGAGAGATAGATAAACGCTATTAGCTAAACGCGAAACGTGGATCCAAGAGGTAGTCTACTGTCTACATGAACCATAAACATCAATATTCTTCCGGTCAAAACAAGCCAAGCTGGTCAAGTACCTACTGGTCCATGCATATACTTAATTTGATATTTCCTCTTCAGACCTGTTCTTAGCCTTGTATTTGAACAAATTCTACCACAGTAACCAAGCATAGAGCAGTTAAGTCAAAATTTGTAACTTGGATCACTAATCCATATGTTCCATGCTAAGTAAACCTCCAAACTATCCATTTATTTCACTCAAGACAACACTTTTCTAATTGATGCAAACATAATGACATTAAAGAAGCATAATCACAATTCGCAGTTCATCTCAGAAAGTTATGTTGCAATGTAAGAATCAGCTGTTTTGGCCACTGCTGCCTACATAGGCAGCGGGGAAGTTGGGAGTCGGAGAAACCTGGCAAATGCAAGACACCCTCCCACAACAGGAGAGCATATGATGCCACTTCAAAAAGCAGAATAGGTGAAAGAAGGATAAATTAGCAAAGACTAATTCCACTTCACAAACAAATCATGTAGAGCAGCTTATAACCTGACACCCTATGCAATTTACATATTCCATCCTTCATTTTTATCAAATTACTTAGTAATTTACTGCATACATATTTCTCTAGCGCCGGAGATTGTATGTCATATTGCAGAATGGGACACATTGATGCCACTCAAACTTTAACTGTAGCACAACTATTCTCACACAAGCCACTAAATTAGGTAATCTTGTGGTTAATAAATCAAATTATATTTTAAAGTCCGCTACCAAAGCCCAAACGGATATAACCCCTCAACTTCCCATCATACACAAGCTAAGCCATTAGCTAAATGAATACGAAGCATCTGTTTCCTTCAATCTAACAACTTTGGCCAGACATAAACTTCATCCCTGGTACAGCCAATCAGCTCAAACCAGATCATAGCTTTTCATTTTGGCTTAATAATGTCAAGGTCAAGTGCAACGAAAGTTCAAAGCAAAGTCTGAGGTGAAGCTACAAGTTAGTGATAAATTATTAGCATGATAAATATATGCAGGAATATAGACAATAAGTTGGTGGTTGCCTGTCTTTTGTTTTATGCTAAGTCCGTATTATAATATCTCAAATTAGAGGTGAATTGTAAATTTCATATTAATGCAAGCCGTTTGACTACTTTCTAGCTGGGTGTCAAGAGATAAAAATTGGAAAAGCTTACATTCTCCTCTTTGATAATTTACGCGTTTCGATAAGACGGTTTACAAAACAAGAGATCATGAGTTCAAAACTCACCGCCAGTCATTTATGAAAAAGAATTTCACATGCAAGGCTTGATAAAGAAGTCACTTGCACATGAAGGGCCATCTTAGAGATATTACATATTCCTCTCCTCTCTAACAGCTTAAACTTTTAAATGAATTGGTTGCTCAAAATAATTTAGGTCAATGGATAAACATCCAACCTCAGCCATCCGTCCATGACCCTTTGGCCTAAAGGAAATTTTACGCCGCCTTTAGAGGCATGGGGAGTTTGTTGCCCAGGTTCAACTCCTGGTTGTGTACATGTGCATGTGTGGGCGGTGTGTGCGAGTATTATCAAAAAGAAATTTAAAAAAAAAATTGAACCTTCTAAATTTAATTTACACCATATTCATTGCCT
The DNA here is from genome assembly GCA_026212405.1 of Petrea volubilis. NCBI lineage: Eukaryota > Viridiplantae > Streptophyta > Magnoliopsida > Lamiales > Verbenaceae > Petrea > Petrea volubilis. Next base: position 4,203 of record JAOWBU010000335.1, read on the forward strand.
TGCAGTGAAATTATCAAAAGCATATTAAATCAAGGAAATGCAGGACGTATTTAAGACTGCGCGTTCAGAAAGTGAGACCACCAAACTGTTCTTTTCTTTTCTTTTTTTGTTTTCCCTTTTCTTTCTTTTGTTTTTTTTCTCCCCTAACTACTAGATAGGACAACCTGCAAGCCTGTGTGTGCTTAAACAGCAAGCGACATACCTGAACAATTCCAGCATCACACAAATTTTTTAGTGCCATCAGATACTTGGTTTCCCCAAGACGGTCTAGATAACGTCTGCAGAATGCCAATGTTGAAAAGTTCTTATTAATAGTTGCCAAAAGCTGTTTTGCTCTTGGCAACCGCAGCGGAATGTGACCAGCATCAAAACTCTTCATGTAATGGCTGCATTCGAGGTCTTCTCTGACATATCCCTTCCCTGAATGCCACAAAAGGCATGCAATTATTGTGTTTAATCGTCTGTTAACAAAATTCCTTACACTTAATAATAGAAGACCTCACCTGTGGATCCAAAAGTCTCGATTGCATAAAATTCACCCTCCTCCATTTTTGTTTGCTCTCCTCCTTTCACTATAGGAACAGATTTTCCCGCATGGATTTGATAACACCCAATACTATGCCCATTCAAATTTCTGATACTTTTAACTGTATCAACAGCCAAAGCATCCAGATCAACAAGATAGCTTCACCAGATTACTAAGTAACAGAAGCGATTAGCATTAAAAAGGTTGTGTCATTTAAATCGTGCAATTAAAGAATGTCCAGAGTTATTACAAAAATGGAGAAATCACCAGAGATAGGCAGAATCAATAATGTAGCAAAAAGATTAGCCTAGGATCATGCTATCAAGTGTTCTGCAATTACAGAAATATATACCATCTTGCACAACAGAATTGGGAAGTCCCTTTGCGACATATACTCAGATGACTTAAAAATTTGCAACTATAAATATCAATACCATAGTTGGTGAAGCCAACACTATAACACCACATGCACGCACAAAAAGCACATGCAATTAAGCTTCATTGTGTGCCAACAGCAATAAGGAAGAACATTGTATTCTTATATTATACAAGATAATTTGTTATTTCGAGTAAAATAAAGTATCAAGAATGAAGGGGGGGGAAGCTCGAACATTAACTCTTTCAGATGATGATACACCCTAGTTGCTCGAGTAACCGCTCAAAACTATACCTTGGAACACCTTTCCATTGATTTCAACCTCATATGACTCCATGACCTCTTGGATTGCAGCACCAACATCACATAGGCGTACATCAATTCCAGCTTCCTGGTTACAAATATAACCACATCAATAGCCCGAGCTTGTTTCACATGCATTTTTTCAGTAAGATTGTTCCTCAAAAAGTCATACACAAAAGAGTTTGTCAGTAATCCACCTTGATACCCGTATTTGTAGCTTCACGCGAAGCCTCAAGCAGTGGATCAAACATGGGGTTAAATGCGACAGTAAATGCACAGTCCACGATATGCCCTGAAATAAAGTGACAGCAAAATAGAAGTCAAAACAGCATAAGAAGAAACTAACTGTGGGAAAATGGTCTCACAACAAAATCCAGAAATCCAACAAACATAAGATAAAAACTACAGAAGCTGGATTACCATCAATGTGGGTTCCAAAGTCTAGTTTCATCACATCATCGTACTGAAGCACAGTTTTATCCCCCGTGTTTGGAGTCCAATGGGCAGCAACCCTGAAATAAAAACAAGCCGAAAGAAGACATTAGATAACAGGAAGAGATTGCCAAAGCCTCCACCGGACATGATAATCTAAAAATATGAAAGACCCTATCAGAAATCAAGCCTTACCAGTTCAATGAGCAGCCTGTAGGAAATGCAATGCCTGCTTGTAAACCATTTTCTGATATTAATTTTCGAACTGTATTCTCCAAGGTCTCACAGAGGTCAGTCATCAACATTCCAGGCTTCAAAATTTGCCTAATGTACTTTCGAACCTGTCATGGAATGCGTGACTTAAAAATAAGGACCAAAATCTAAAGCTTAGTTTGTCCACTATAAGCCCAGAACACTTGAATGAATAAAATTTGAAGCTACCTGACGGTGGACTTCTGCTGCTTGGCGGACTGAATTATAAATTGGTTTTTCCAGTCGTTCTAGTTCTCTCTTTTCCTCAGATGTAGTTCTCCACACGTTACTAAGTTCAACGATCAATTATGAAATAACTTGTTCAGATTCCTCACGATACAAAGGAAGCAAAAAATCATATGGACAAGAACTAGTGTTTCAAAATAAGTAATTCATAACTCTTTCAAAGATCCAAACAAAAATAATTAAATAGAACATACCCAGTGCATTATTTGTATGAGTGATGGCAGATCAAATAGCTTTTTAATCATTATGAAAGGGTCGTAAAATCTTCAACAATATATATATATATATATGAGTGTGTGTGTGTGTGTGTGTGTGTGTGTGTGTCTCTGCGAGGCTTTGATAGGCACCACCAGAAAAATTTCAGGCACAAAACATCACATACAAAGTAACCAGAATGGGTATCACTATCAGGAAGAAACATTACCTACCCTATGTCTGCTTCTACTTAAAGAATCTAAAAGAGTATACCTGCCTGAGAAGAACTATTAACAGCAGTCACTAGACAATAGAATATTTCCTGTTTGCTCTCACTGCCCAGAAGATCACATTTTCCTCTTTATAAAGCTGAAAATTCAACCAAATTGCTCTCTCTTTTTTAGTGGCTAGTTGATGTCGCCAAGGACTCAACCTCAATGACTTTGACTTAAGGATACCAAATAACCATCAGTTGCTCCAAAATACATCACTGTTTTTGTCCGATTTCCGCAACCAAACTAGTACTTAATAATTGAGTGTGACATCAAATTAAGTATCCCGAAGATGATAATTTTACAAAATGAAACAAGCCACATGTTAACTCACAGTACGCAACCAGCGACAAAATTTGTTAACCACTTAAAATGATAAATGCTACAGGAGGATGTCTAAGCTAAATTCCAGATGACCATAGAGAGGGATTGTGGGATACAAAATCAAATAATCTGTTTCATAGCATCGCTTATTACAGAAATAGGTCAAACCTAGAATTCAATTACCAAAATGATATGTCAGCATATATGTCAGGATAAAGGTGCATCCTTTACTCAAATGACTTGTTTTAATCAATCGCAAGTGATACCTAAAGACACATACCTAACAAGAAGATTCCTTTATACCGTACAGATTTCATTGACTATTAGCATGATCTTTTCAGTTTAGTCCGATACAAAAAAGAAAAGGCCTCTACAAACAGGTTTCTATGTGAAGCTGCTTAAAACTTATAAATCAATGCCAGTAACAGAACAAACCTGGTTTCTTTTCTGGGCCCAGTATGTCTATAATCCCATACACGAATAACCCTCCCTCTAGGTTTGTCTTGGAATTTTTGTCAAATTACAAGTAGATTCAATTTCCTAGGAGTTTCACTTTTCTTTTTATCCTCTCCGTATCTTCCCTTTCCTCCAGACAATACTCAGCTACATCTCAACAAAATTAGCAGAACAACTCTTGGGGTAGGTATAAAAGCTAAACAAGTACTATCTTTTCTCCCCAGCTTACAAACAAAGTACTAAAGGATGTATGTTCCAGTTAATAACCACTAGAAGAATATAAATTGTTAATTACACATACTCATTCTTATACTGCTGAATTTCACCCTCCGGATAATCTCCAGATGGAAAAAGTTCAACCACAGGAATTGATGGTGGATCGGTTTGCTGAGGCGGTTCCTTTTTCTTCCTGCAAATTAGAAAAGACACCTCCTAGTTGATTTGAAAATTGTCAAATCTAAAAAACAAAAGAAAGGAAGTATGTATAAGATTTTTGTCTCACTTGCTTTTACTTTTCTTTTTCTTCTTCTTTGCAGCTTCTAACATGTTCAAATGCATAAATTTGCAAGTTAGGGATGAACAAAAAGTTAATACGAAAGTAAACAACACACGAAATAAATTCAAACAACAATGACTAGGATTCTAGCAGATACTAGACCAACCGAAAATGCCCAGAATGATCATTAATCAAAAATGACTCATATAATTGCCTCTTCTAACCAAGTTCATAAACTTAAAACTAAATAAGAGAACACAATTTCAGTCACACTTGCACAATCAAACAATTGTATGGTTGTATCAGAGTAGTCATAAATGAAACCAACTTATATGATAAATAAACTTAACCGTTGAACATATTGCAGATAAAGCCACAGCCCTACAAGCAATTAACCACCAATTTACAAATTTTAACAAAGCCGAATGATTAATTCATCATCTAGAGACATAGAATGAGGAGGTTAGTGTTGAAGATGGCTTCTTCATATGGGCATTGTAATCGAAATGGGGAGGCACAGAAGAACATAATGAGCCCTCTATATCGATTTACCCTTAAAGCCATAAATCCTCCTATAGCAAAAACCTCAAGGGCATTCCCATAAAACTTAAATAATTAAGTTCTCTTTGCCATTTAATCTTATTGTTCAAGCCAATTGCTAAAATACCCACCCCACCCCAAGGCAACAGTATACATTATTTCCAACAAACTCAAAATAAATGTGGGCAAACAGGGAGCAGGCATGAAATCACCTTGGGGCTCATCCAAAGTTAAGTCATCAACTTTATCCTCAACCCCATCAGGTGCAATCTTACTGGTAGACTCCGCAGTTCCATTGGCTGCTGCCTCCTTTTGAGTTATTTCAGCAGAAACCTGTCCGTTGGACATCTCGATCACGACTGCACCAAGACCAATAATACGTTACAAGCATTATTCTTGACGCACATACCACAAAAAGGGGTTGACACGGCCGAGCCGAGCCTTGGTGATTTCCAAGCCTCAAGCTCGACGAGCTGAAAATTTTAGGCTCGAGCTCGGCTCGAACCTATGTTCGGGCGTGGCTCGGCTTGGTTTGGTTGGCTCGTTTGGCTGGACCTCAACCTGTTCAAGCTCTAGTTTCTTTCTAGGCTAACAGAAAGAGAGCCAAAAACAGAGAAAATCCACTGAGCAACAGAAACAGAAATCCTATTCTATAAAACTATCAACCTTTCAATTCAAAGAAACTGAAATACACATGAGAGGAAAAAAAATAAAAAAGAATAAAAACTTAATATTCAAGTACTAATAATTCAAACGAGCAAATAGACCCTAATTTTGATTTCTTTTTGTAAGAGAGAATCAGAAAAATACCTGGATTTTTCAATTAAGAGTTGAGAGTAACACTCTTTCTCAAGACCACGGTGGCGGAGACGCGGAGGTGGAGACACGACGGCGGACACTCGACGGAGATACTCTTTTCTCTGTAAGACTGTAACTAAAGAGGCGAGAGACTACAAATTGCGGGCCAACACAGACCAGAGAGAGAGAGAGAGAGAGAGAGAGAGAGAGAGAGAGGAGAGAATAAGACGGTGTAGAGAGAGAGAGACAAACCTTGGGTAGGGTTATTGGGAAAAATTAGAGAGAATAACCCTCAATTTCTTTTTCCTTTTCTTTTTCGGGCGAAATTAAACTATTGTACTTGGGATTTCATTAAGTGTCAACCAAAAAAAAAAAAAAATTAAGCGGAAGTACAAGGGTTTGACTAAGATAAGCTAATAGTGAACACAAAAACGACCATAAATAATGTGGCACAATCGGTCGATCGATAACTATAATTGTTCAAATCAATAGGTATAGGGTTACATTAAATATAACGTAATTGACCAACCGATCATGTTCAATTACATAATCTTTCAAATGACATAACACAATTAATCGACAGATAACTATAATCGTTCAAACCGATAGCTAGAGGTTTATATTAAATATAACGTGATTGACCAACCGCTCATGTTCAATTGCATAATCTTTCAAATGACGTGACACAATCAATCGACCGATAACTATAATCATTCAAACCGATAGGTAGAGGGTTACGTTAAATATAATGTGATCGACCAACTGATCATGTTCAATTACATGATCTTTTACAGCCTTCAATCATCCAACCGATCATATAACCATTACATGATCGATCAACCAAACTTATTTATACATAATTGGTCGGGCACTCGATAGAGTAACTCAATTAAGCTCAAACACAAGAGTCGTTCAGAATGACTACATCTATCGGCCGACCGATTCTATGGAAAATAAGGCAATATCCTCGTGCAGCTTATATATTTTATTTCCCTTTACTTATACATCTATCTTAGTTATATATATATATATATATATATATATATAAGCATGTAGAATAACAAACAACTTCGACGTAGAAAGCTCGTCAGATTATACAACCGAGATAACACGTCATACTACATTTCAGCCAATCAGCGCATCAATTTGACTACTGTCGTGTATCCAAAGCCTACTTGATGACAATCAAATAGATGCCTTGAGTTGACGAAAACCATGCATGATGAATTTACTCAATTACACAACCTTATAGAGTAACTACAATTAAGCTCAAACATAAAGAGTCGTTTTGAACGACTACGTCTATCGGCCCACCAATTCTATGGAACAAGGTTGCATCCTTGTGCAGTTTGATATATATATATATATATATATGTATATAGATATATGAGTATGTAGAATAGCAAATAATTAAGATGTAGAAAGCTCGTTGGATTATACAACCGAGACAATACGTCATCGTGCATTTCAGCCAACTAATGCGTCTATTTTGGCTGCCGTCGTGTAGCCTAAGACGATTTGATGGCGATCAAATAGATGCGTTAAGTTGACGAAAATGGCACGTGACAAGTTCACTTGGCTACACAATTTTATAGAGTAATTGCAATTAAGCTCAAAACACAATGAGTAGTTCTGAACGACTACGTCTATCCGCTGACCGATCTAATGGAATAAAAAATGCAGAATCCATGTACATGAAAATGACCATATGCCTCTATATCCCTTTAAGGGTTCGATTTGCCCTCAAAGGGGACATGGAGGCATACAATCGGCTCCAGTAGATAACCATAGGATAAGCATGAATATGAAGTAGAGTATTTCTCGCCTCGTTAGAGAGAATTTCCAATTGGATAAGCATGAACATGAAGAAGTGTATATGGTGTAAAGAGAGAGTTTTAATTTCAGGGCAAGGGGCACATCATTGGTAAGTTTCTATTTATAGCAGTTTAGAAAGGGAGGTGGGTATTTTAAATACAGTAGTTATTAGGTGATGTTAGTAGGAAAAATAAATGTAATACTTAACGCATATTGGTAGACCGATCATTATTACCGTTTGATCGATAAACCATTCTTCATGTGAATGACAGCCTTTCCTCATGTACGAACATTAAAGAATTCAGCTTTCATGTGAATGGAGGCTTTAAACATAAATGAGCATCTACCAAGTGAAAGACAACTTTCACGTGAATCTACAGAACCTATCGATTAAGGGATCGTCTATCCATATGCGTGACCGATCTGCATAAATGGGGCAAAATAACAGCTTTCTCATGAATGTATAGAACCGATCAGTTGAGGGATCAACTATCTAAGTAATGACTAATCTAATTAATCATCCGACCGATTATGTGATTACACAAGCCTTTGGTCGACTGATCAATTAAATCGCACCACTGATTATATGGTTTTGACTAACAAGATCACATACAACACAATTACAAAACAAGTACCTGAAGACCAATCTAATGAATCATCCACCGAATATGAGGTTACACATGCAGTCGTCGACTGATCAATTAAATTGCACAACTAATTATGCGGTTTGGACTAACTAGATCACATACAACATAATTACAAAACAAATACCTGAAGACTGATCTAATAAATCGTCCACCGATGATGAGGTTGCACAAGCAATCGATCGACTGATCAATTAAGTTACACAACCGATTATGCGGTTTGGACTAACTAGATCACATACAACATAATTACAAAACAAGTATCTAGTGATTGATCTAATGAATCGCCCGACCGATGATGAGATTACATAGGAAGTCGGTAGACTGATCAATTAAATCGCACAACCGATTATGCGGTTTGGACTAACCAAATCACAACATAAGTACAAAACAATTTCCTGCATGAGCATTACAAAACACACATAAGATAATTACCAAACAAGTTCCTTTATGTTGTCATTTGAGTAGTTTTCGTTTTGAATCTCTTTTTGCCAAGTTTTGCTCTTGTGTCCAAGAGTATTGCATTTTGAGCACTAGTTAATTTTCTTCTAAATGACCTCACAAGCCCCTCATTTCCTACCCTTCTTGGCCTTAACATCTAGAGGTTTAATGTTCATTGAAATGAGAGAATCAAGTACCACCCAACTCTCTTCTGGATTAATGAGGTAAATTATTTCTACGTAAGCATAGCAAGAACTCTTTATTTCTGTATTTTGGGGAGCAGAACGTATATATCTTCTCAACAAAATCAGGGGGATTATGATGTCTAATAGCAGCCAACACATGAGGGCATGGGATCCAATAGATATCAAACCTTTTGCAGCTGCACTATTTATAATAAAGATTAACAATAGCATTCAGACCGTAGCCACGCATAGAGTATTCATGCACATTGAGTTGTTGAACAATGAGTCCTGACGATGTTTCCAAAGATCCACGAACTTCTTCTTCTTTTCGAGGAACTAATTTCGTATTCATATCAACAATAAATTCACGACGATCCTTAAACCATCTAGTCAATATCTGTTGGATTGCAACAAAAAGAGCATATATAAGAAATTCCCTTTCCTTAACAATCCTAGAATTAATTGACTCCACAATGATGGTGGTCATAATATTATACCTATTACCAGGAAAATAGGCTATACTCACATCGCTCAAAACCAATTTCCTTCTCAAAGTAGACAGCCACATTACTCCTACGCCGGTGAATTTGATCAAAATGCTCGTGGAACTCAGAAATTGTATAAGATTTGGGGGTCGAGTAATATAAATTTAGTATGTGACTGCACTTAAACCTTTACTTCAAACTTTCTGCAAGGTGCCTAATGCAATATCTGCGATGTGGTAAAGGGTAAACGAACTCCACTGCATTCTTGATAGAGACATACCTATCAGATATTATGCACATCTCATGACTGTCAGGACAATTATCGTTTAATTGTTCCAGAAACCACTCCTATGAGTGGTCATTCTCAGAGTTCACAACTGCCCATGCAATAGGATAAATTTGGTTCTTAGCATCTTGGGCGGTTGCCACAAGCAATGTGCCACCGTATTTTTCCCTTCAAAAAGCAACCATCAACGGCAATTACCTTTCTTATAAATGCAAACCCTTGTATGCATTGGCCAAAACCTAGAAAAAAAAAATACTTAAATCAATTTTGTGAGTCGACTACCAATTCTGTCTTGCTTCCTATGTTTGTCGCCTCCAACATATAACGATATGCCCAGTGGACATGATACCCATGCTCTGGTGATCCTCTCCAAAAATCCTTGGCATGTTGTCCCCCTCGCCAACATTTCCAATAACTCACAGAACAACCTAATTCTTTTTCTACAATAGCCTTAACTGCTTTAGGAGTCATTCTGTTAGCTTCAACAAATTTTGACTTCACAACTGATCCAATGAGATCTGCGAATGCTTTGTGATATAGGCTAGTCATATATTTTAGGTCACATGTGTGCTCACTTATGTATTTTCATACTATAAATTTCTCTGTTGCCCCATACTTGCAACAACGAAGCCACCATTTGCATTTTAGGTGGGCAACATATACAACAACATATAGTGACTCCATTGATCTTTTGACAGAAAACTGAAACTTTTCAGTCAGAGCAACAAGTTTAACTATTCTCACCAATTCACCCTTGTTGCTAAACAACTAACCCACACACAAATCTAACTTATCACCAAACGAATGGCTTGATTGACTACTTTTCATCCCATTCAAAATTAGTTCACTTAACATGGTTCTTGATTGATTTGTAGTGACATCTTCGTCAATAGATTCCTCTTTGTACTGCTTCTGTACATGGATAACGTCTTCACCTTCCACATTATTATCAAATAATATGCCATCATCACCACCATATGAATTACAATCGAACATTTCATTATCATTATCATTGTATAAGCAATTGACATCCTTGTTACAATTGACACCATCAATCCATGACTCAAAAGGATTTTTCTCCCCAGCGATAGTTACAACCGACACTTTTAAAATTGGTCTCCATCCTTCATCAGCAACATCAAAAAAGTATATATTTAGATCTGCATCTGACTTGATTTCAGTTGGATATACTATGTATGGTGGAGGTGGAGCTCTTGTTATCATATACTTAATTGTAACATTAGACCATAACCAACTCAAACGACCCTTTGTAACGATTTTGTCGACTAAGTTGTTAAATGTAACATCTTTTCTCACAACAATTACAGTAGTAACTTTGGATTTCATAGTCCACCTCCAACATGTCTCCGCTTCTGCCCACTCGCCAAATTCAACACTAATAACGATTTCTTCTTCCACGATGTAGTCAATGAATGTGCCTATATTTAGGACAAAAATATTAGAAATATTATCGTATTATTAACATGGAGGCAAAAATATTATATAACAGGATCGTGTGATCGATAACACATGATCGATCAACCAAACAAGAACTATCAGTCAATCGATCTCAACTAATTACATATATTAGAGACATCAAAATTGGTAGGTCGACCGAATAATCTTAGTACATAGAACTATCGGTCAATCGATTCCAACTAATTACAGATATTAGAAATACTAAATTGGTCGATAGATCAAACAATCTTAGTTTATAAAATGATCAGGCAATTGATCTCAACTAATTACAGATATTAGAAATATCACGATTGATCGGTTGACTGAACAACCTTAGTGCATAGAACTATCGATCAATCGACCTCAACTGAAAGAACGATCGATCGACCGATCATACGAATCGTTCAACTGACCAATAATTGAACACAACCCTGCTCATCTATAGAAACAGAGAAAGTAGGGAAAGTAGCTCGTGCGCAACAATAGTGTCCGATTCGGACAAAATCCTTAACCCTACTGTCGAATTAATGATTGTTCAATGAATCCCATGACGAAAATGTTGTATTAATGGTAAAATCTCAACAACCCACTACCAAAATCGACGATAAAATTTAATATCTAGCATTGAAGAAATGTTTTTACCCAAAAATATTTTTGGTTGTGAAAAAACCCTTCTTCAGAACTCTCCCTCTTGGCAATGCATGGCATACACAGGTCGGAACTCCTTATGTTGAATACACAAGAGTAGATCTTCATTTAGGTTGCAACATCGATAAGAACACGAACCAAAATCGCGATAAGAGTTGAAAAACTTTTAGGGTTTTCTCATGTGAGGAAGAAACAATTCAATTTTTATAAATATGGAAAATTTCAGGGACTAGAATACAATTTCGAAAAGATAGCTAAATAAACAACCAAATGAATAATAAGTCACTAAGTAGCCTTAATAAAAAAAAAGGGGAAAAATTGCATAAAACCTACCTATGGTTTTGTGAAATTGGACTTTGGTACCTTATGGTTTAAAAATATGAACAAAAAAAACACCCTCTGTTTTCAAAATTTTTGCTCACATTATCTTGCCAGTTACAGTGAGGTTAACGACATTAATATTTTATTGAAATATTCATTATGCTCTTGTTATTATGGACCATTAGATCTTAATTTGAATAAAATGAATGGCCTAGATTTATTGTTCAAGTAAAAATATAATAATTAAATAAAAATATAAAAAAAATATTTATACACATATTACACACACACACATAAACACACCTGTACACACACTTGCTCAAACACAATAACACACAGACACACACAAGAACACACACACCTACACACAGGCACACACATAAAAATACACACAGACACACACCTGTGCACACACACAAGAACACACACCTGCTCACACATAAACACACACCTGCACACATATATAGACAAGAACACACACCTGTACACACACTTGCACACACACAAAAACACACACAGACACACACCTGCGCACACACAAAAGAACACACACCTGCACACACACACAAACAAGAACACACACCTGCACACACACAAAAACACACACAGACACACACCTGCACATACACAAAAACAAACACCGGTACGCACACACAAGAACACACCACACCCACACACCTGTACACACACACACACACACAAAATCCGAAAAAGGGAAAGAAGATACAACACTAGATCTGAAAAAAAAGGGGGGAGGGGGGGAAGTTCTGGGGATCGAGATTTGAAAATAGGGGCGGCGACGGTGATGGTGATAGGAGGAAGAAAATTGTGGTGGTGGTCGCAATGGTGGTCGTGGTAGAAGGAAAGAGATAGCAAGAGACGGCGGCGGCGAGGACAAGGACCGGAGGTGGGGGAAGAAGATGGGTTTGGGAGGATGAGGAAGAAGATGGTTCCGATTCCGGTGGCTTTGGTGGCGGTGTCTTAGGTGGCGGCGGTGGCATGGAGGATAGTGGTGGAGGATGAAGGAGTGGGGAAGAAGAAGAAGAAAAAGAAAAAAATTAAAAAAAAAATGAAAATGAAGAATGAAAAATATATTTTGGGAAGAATATGGGTTTGGGAGGATGAGGAAGAAGATGGTTCCGATTCCGGTGGCTTTGGTGGCGGTGTCTTAGATGGCAGCGGTGGCATGGAGGATAGTGGTGGAGGATGAAGGAGTGGGGAAGAAGAAGAAGAAAAAGAAAAAAAAATTAAAAAAAGAATGAAAATGAAGAATGAAAAATATATTTTTGGTAAAATTCTAAGGGTATTTTAGTCAATTTAAATTTTTTAAGAATTAAAATAGGGCCTAATTACACGCATACTCACACCTAACTCGTGTGTACCTCACTCACCATTAGGTTGTACGGAAAAAGGGATTTTTTTTGTAGAAATTTAAAAACAGAGGGTGTTTTTTTTTCCATATTTTTAAACCATAAGGTACCAAAATCCAATTTCCCAAAACCACAGGTGGATTTTATGCAATTATCCCTAAAAAAAAGGGCTATACAATTAAAAAAAACTTGTAGGCTACATAATAAAAACCAAACTACCAAAGTGTTAAATAATGAAAACCCCCAGGGTAATGACTAAACTCTAATTCTAACTTTGAATTTTTTTATAATTATATATATGTATTATATAAAATTAATAAAAATTAAAATATTAAAAACTCACAAGCGAACAAAAATAATTGGGCTCAAGCTCGACATGTGGCGAGCCGATTCAATTCTTTTGCATCCTTAAACATGTAAACACACACATAATTAATAGTAGGAAGAATAAATAAATACTAATTTTAGGTTCTAGTGAATTTTGAATTGAACAATCAGAAAATCGTGAAAGCGAACAAGACAAAAATCTTGGATGAAGGCGTCAAAGATAGGTATGGGGTGGCAGGACCTGCGATGGAGAGGAGAGACTATTATATATCACACACTTTGGATTGCTCTAAAATGCGTAGCATCAAAATGTCCCTATCTTCAATTTTTTTCTTTTTCTTCTTTCCTTTTGGGTGGGGAATAATGGGGTTTCGGGGTATGGAGGTAAAGTATAATAAAACAAAGTTAAGAACAAGAGAACTTGAGTTCAAATATAGTAATTTTCTTTAATTGTGTAAATTAAACCTCAAAACGAAATCTCTTATTAATAATTTACATTTATTTTATTATTTTATTTTATTTTATTTATGTCATAACCAATTCAGTTGAGAGGTGTTAGGATGTTAGTCAGAAGGGATATATTTTTATTAAATAAAATTGTGTTCTTCATTTTCTTAAAACTTCGTCGTCTTCAATTAAGCGAATAGTGTAATTTCAGGTGACTCGCCATATGTTTGCTGAGCTCAAGGGCGTGTGATTGGTGAGCTGAGCTAGTTAGTTATAATGGATATATATGTACTCCCCATAAAAGATGTATTCATTTTTTTTTCAATTGAATCTGAGAATCTAAGAGAGGGTGAATTAGATTACTTAAACTAATTTTTTAATGAGATAAATAAGCGCATTGGAACTACCAGTGTAATAAACCTAACGGAAAGTAAAACTAGATGCACAAATAACTTATAGTGGTTTAGGCCGAGGTTTAATCCACTACCTAAGTATTTTCAACTTAGGAATTTGAACTTGCAAAATATATTATTAAAGTTAGAAATCAGAAAAGATGCGGCACAAGCTGATAACAGTGGAATGATATAGAGTATATGCAAGATATAACTTCCAACCAAAACAATACGGAACGAAAGTGAGATGAGCTACTCTGGAACTAATGATGGATCAGTGGTACTAGCAAACACTTGGTAAGCAATATACTGTTAGACCATTGGTACTACCAATACTAGGTAAACAACGTAACACCCTAGAGTAGATACTAACTCAATTCTCACTTATACAATATGATGAACGTGAGCTCTCAATTTCTACCACTTAGCACTCTCAAACATTTCATTTCTTTTTCATTATTGACCGTATTTATAGTGCAATGGAGCAACTTCAATTTGGCAAGAATCTAATTCTTCATTTAAAGTAAGTAGCCGTTGGAAGAATAACAGGGCAAGGTTTGACTTCCAATTTTAATTTGAAATCCTCTAGGATGGTAAATAGCCATTGGAGATCTTCGAAGGAAAGTATCCGTTAGAGCAAATCTACAAATCATGTGTTAAATAAAGAGATTTTCTAACTCATCATAAAAAATTAAAGACAACATAATCAAATCTCTGAGTTCTCTCTCATTCCCTATTATTTCTTATACTTTAATTTCTTTCACCTCTCTCTAAATTCTGCTTAAAAGCATAACAATTGGCCATTATAGTGTAGAATCGTAGGGTAGAAGAGATTACTAGAGCAAATTTGGTGGTAGCTAAATAAAGAAGTGATCAGTTGGAGAATCGCTTGGCAGAATAGATGGAGAAGCACAAGTGGTTGAGGGGAACCTGCTTGAGGAATTCCAATATGAAATTGGCAATTCAAGAGATGTTATCATTTGGTTGCCTATGGCAAAGTGGTGGTGCAACACTAACTTTCGTACTGCCATATGAGGGACCCCATTTGATGCTTTGTATGGTTATGAAACCTCTCCATTTTGGAATTAGCACTCAACCCTTTTAAGTGTTCAAGGTGGGAGAGTTAGTTGAGCATAGACAAAAGATGTTAAGAGGATATAAAGCGCAACTCTTGGGGGCATTTGCAAATGTTTAAAAGAAGTGCTTTGTTGCCTCTATCTTTTAAAACACTACTTTAAGTGTTTGGTTACACAACTTTGGCTTAAATTAAGTTGAAAAAAGTAGAAGTTGGGAAGTTGGGAGGATTGTTTTTTGGTATATTCGTAAATAAATCAAACTTTTTAAACTGTTAACTATTAATTTTTAACTGTTTTTCACTTTTAATTTCAAACACTCCACACTTTTACATCAACTTTTGACTTATTCTCACTTTTATTTTCAAACATTACCAACTTTTACTACTCAACTTTCCTTCAACTTTTTCAACTACTCCAATGTCTTCAAAAGCAAAAGTAATCCCAAACACCCTCTTAGTCTAAGCACAACAAAGAATAAAGCAATATGTCAGCAAATATAGCAGTCAGAGAATATCAGATCGGAGGTTGGGTATTTCTCAAGCTTAAGTCGTATAGATAGTACTCTATGCATTATAATATTGTGTGGAAGCTTAGTCCAAGAATATAGGGGTCCATTTCAAGTACAATAGAAGGTAGGGCATTGTCTTATCAATTACCATATGGAGCAAGAATTCATCATGTGTTTCATGTTTCTTTGTTTTAGAAACAAGTGGGGGTGTATGATAGAATGCATAATAATTAACTAGTTGTGGATAATGAGGGCCGGTGATCTTTGCAGTTTGTTTCTATTCTAGCAAGGAGGATGATAAAGAAAATAATGCAGCAACTCTGTAGATTCTGGTCAAGAGGGATCACTTGCCAGAGATGAAGAAGCTACTTGGAGGCGTGGTATGAGTTTGTCATGCAATATCCAGATTTTGAGTCTTGAGACAAGACTAAAAGATGGGGGTGCGAATGTCATAACTATTTCAATTCAGAGGCTTGTTAGGATATTAGTTAGAAGGGTTGCATTTTTGTTAAATTATATCGTGTTCTTCATTTTCTTATAACGATTCCGTCTTGACTAAAGCAACAATGTCACTTCACGCAATTAGCCATGTGTGCATTGACATCAAGTGTGCATGATTGGTGAGCTGAGCTAGTTAGTTAGAACGGGCATAAATGCTCCTGGCATGAGAGTTGTAATCATTTTTTTTGGCATTTGAATCAAATCTCTAAAATCTCTATCCTCTATCTAAATTTGGGTAAAACATAACAATCGAGTACAGATCAAATTCAATGCAAGTTGAGCAAACTTTTCTTAAATTCAAATACTAGTAGAAAACCAAAACATGACCAATTAATTGTCAACTCAAGCAATTTTAAATTGATTATGGTATATAAATATAAATAAAATGATGTAAAAATATAAATGATATGACTAGACATGATATATTCACATACGCTTAATTATGTGTCTTGTTTATTGTAAACTGATACAATTAATATTTAACTTTATTGTTTATTTAGTGCTGTCTTTTTTCTTTTTCATGCAAATTTTTATCTATATATCTATGTTTGTGTGTATAAAATATATATTTATATATATACTATTAAAAAGTATTCAAATTATCTAATAATTATCTTGGTGTCTTTTGGTTTCTTATATCTACATGTTATTTTCTCCTTCCTCTTATGTGTTTTTAATTTTTTTTTTATTTTTTTAATTTGTCTCCTCTATCAATATGTACATTTTCAATGTCTCTTTTATCATTTATTTCTTATATATTGGCAAAATTGTAAAATTGGTCCTTTAAGTTTATCTGTTTGGAGTTTTAGTCCTCTAACTTTTGATTTTACAAAAAATACCCCATATCTTTTGGTAGTCTAGCAATTTTAGTCCTAGGCAACCTGGATTCCTTGTTTCCAGTTAAATCTTGATTTGGCTAGTTAACATGCCTACGTAGCGAGTGATGTGTATGATAAATTTGCAAAATTGGTCATTTAACTTTATCCGTTTGGGGTTTTTAGTCGTCTAATTTTTGATTTTGCAAAAATACCCCATATCTTTTGGTCGTCTGATAATTTTAGTCTTAGAAAACCCGAATTTTCCTATTTTCGATTTAAGATATAACATGCACATGCATAACATGTACTAGACCACACGTATAGCTTGTTCTATGCACGTGTATAACATGCACTAGACCACACAAACTATGACCAACTCTAATATTAGCAATTAAATTTCATATGGAAGACCAATTTTCAATCTATTGCAGCTTGGATATGAGAGCAATGCAATCAACTTCTATGTAATAATTAGTCCAACATTTCCCTCTTGCCAGGGAAGTTGGAAGGCTAAATATGGAAATAATTGTATTCGTCACAAAAGGCATGATCATGTCTTAGGGTCGGAAGTTTCTACGTGGAAATAGACGACAACCCTATTGATATGACAAGAGTTCAATTTGAAAACTAATTTCCGTCTTGCCTACGATTCCTAGGACTTTTCAAAGAATTATCCTAGTCCTATTAGGAATTTGATCAAGAGTTAGAGCCCTATATATATATACGATTGTATAGCGTTGTCTAGACATCTTTTATTCTAGTTTTTAGTTTTAGTCTTTAATTTTCAGTTTTTATATTTTTATTGTTATTATGGCCATGTGGCTAAACTTATTTCTTCAGTTAAGGGTTAATTGAAGCTAACGTTTAAACAAGGATTGTGAGATCTAACTAGAAATAGGGAAATTCAGGTTGCCTAGGACTAATATTGCCAGATTACCAAAAGATACAAGATATTTTTGCAAAATGAAAAGTTAGAGGACTAAAACCCCAAACAGGTAAAATTAAATGATCGAATTTTACAATTTTGCCCTTATATATTTATTAATCTTATAATTTTATTTTTATTTAATATTATTTCTATAAAAAAAATTGAATAAAATAAATTATAAATAATTAAAAGGTAAACAATCATGTATAAAATCAATTAAATATATCAATTTTTTACATTCAAAATTTAAATATATAATTAAATTATATTTATTTTAATTTTCCACACAATATTGAGTGTACCCGACCAATTAAGTCCATAAAAAAGATGGCTATTTTGTACAAGTTAATACTGCCATTCTTTGAATCTATTCAGTCTCTCACTGTTCATAGAGGTTGTTTATTCTTACAAGTTTCACCAAAACATCTTATAAATGACAAAAGAACCAAAAAGAAGGGGAGTTACCACCATGTGCACTTTTTGGCTTTCTATGTTATGTGCAATTCTTGGCCAAAGGATTTTTGTCACAGAGATTTTGATGGATTAGGATCTTGTCTATGTGAACATCTATTTGTGATATGCATCTCTATAAATCCATCCCACTTGCGAACTTTAGCATCTCTAATGTTGAAAGATTAAAGGAGCAATATGCATGCTGTGCTGAGGATGATGCTGCTTATGAAAAAAGTCCAACAGTCATGCCCTGAGGAGCAACACACTATGCCTGATGGATAGGTATATATGTTTCCCCCACATGATGGCGATTTGTGATGAAAAATTATAGGAACTGCTCATTAATTCATTTTGAACTTTTTGCCTTTTACTTTAACATCGTGTCTGGAATATAAGACTTGTACTTTTTTTGTAATGCAGTTAAGCTGTCTGGTCACATCCTAAGTCGTCACTTGATATCTATGGCAGTTATACGCATTCTTTCTTCGGGCTGCAGTTATAGTTTCTAAGCATTCATTCTTGTTTACCAGCAAGTTAAAACTTTTTAGTATATATTATGCAAGTATGTGGCCTTGTTTTTCTAATATTCGAGTGTTTTCAGGGTTGACTTTCCACGTCTGTTCTACAAAGGGTTCTTGTCTTGTTGTCCGCTCTCTTTGTGAACTTCGATACTTACATTTTGACATTTTTTGAGTTCTTTCAGGTGATAGAAATTGGAAGAGAAAGGTATACAGTTGGTGAGGCCTTATTTCAACCATCTACATTAGGCTTAAAGGTACTTGAAATAGTCGAGCAGCTTGTTCTCTGCATTTCAACTGTGTCAGAAGAGAACCGCCTCCAGCTGCTAGAAAATACTGTACTTTGTGGTGGAACTGCTTCCATGACTCGTCAAAAATTGAGGTTTCAAGTAAGGGGGCATAGCATATCGTTAATTTCCTTGTTCGTATACATTTATTATTGGCTAGCTGGTTCTATGACGAGCGTCACACTTGCTGAAAGGAAATTTTACAACTGCCTGCTGCTTTTGAATAAGATCCTGCAGATCCATGAGGATCATTAAAGGATTAAATGCTATTTTCTTCTCACTGTTAAGACCCAAGAAGATAGACACTTCATTCATAAGAAAGAGACAAGCTTATAGTTTTAAAACTCCATCATGTTTATCTTCGATTCAAAGTATTGTTGTACCGGCTCATGGCTCAATCTTTTCAAATCCAGTGTGTTGATGACGGGAGTTCCAAATTCAGAGTTGAGTCTTTTAAAGATCTGTAGAGAGATCATACCTCTATTCCACTTACATTATGAGCAAGATATTTATAATCACACTTTTCTAAGAGGATATGATTGCTAATCTTGTTCAGAAAAACAATATGCTTTTACTATGACTTTATATACTTATATATATATACACACACATATATATAAAATATACACACACATATATATAAAATACGAAGTAGTCCAGATATTATGCAGTCGATGATACCATCACCTCTCGTTTGCTATTATAGGCTTTGAAGATGGGTTTCAAAAAGAAGCTAGCTTTTCCTCCTCAGCTATCAGGCCTTGTTTGGTGAAGGAAATCTAGTAGTGTAATTTCATGTGGTCTTGCCTTTTATTATTTTATTTTATTTGTTATTTTCACCACGAATATCAAGAAAACTGAATAGATAAAACTATACATCCTTGGCCGATTACTATGTATGATAGACGTGCTATTTGGAAATAAAAATAGCTTGGCAAGTGCTAATATTTTGAATTCAAGAATAATTTGAAATTTGGATGTAACAAGCCAAGCTTGTAACATGTCCTTCAATCTTAAGCATAATATAAAGCAAAAGCAACTTCAAGTTTGAGTAACACAAGCCAAGCAAATAAAATCTTAACAAACTAAGCTAAACAAACAAAATTCAACTCCTAACAATTCGCCTCCTAGAGCGAAAGTAGGGAATGCCCAATCTATCAAGTCCGCAAAGCCCTCTAATCTCAATGGGGAGTTCCTTACTATCTCTTCGGTCACCCTTTTAGCCAATCCATCCACCATCGTGTTTGCTTCACGAAAGATGTGAGTGATCTTAAACATATCGAATCTGCTATCTTGAGGATCTTCATTTCATGTACAACAAATCCCAAATGAAATCCTGTATAGGTTGGAGAATTTGAATGACTGTGGCAGAATCCGTATCCACCAATATGTGTTGTATCCCCAACCACGCACAATGCTACATCCTAATGTACACAACCTCAAAAATACTGAGTAGGCAAGTAGGGCCAGCCCTGATTTATTACTGGTGAGGCCTGGTTTCGTGTTCAGCTTGAGCCAAGGAGGCTTAGGCTGCTTCTAAAGAACCGCTGACACAGAACAAAAATATGTTAAAGGGGCCGCCAACCCCCAAGAAATAGCTATATCCTAATCACCCTTCCAATGAAATCCATTCAACAAGTTACTGACGTTCAACTGAACTTTAGTAATAATTTGAGGGCCAGAAAACCTCCCAGCTCTATGTTCGGAGCCACACACACCGAAAAACCAATATAGGGAGGATTAATCTAATATGAATAGATTTGTTGCCGAAAGTGGCCTTCCACTCGAAACAGCCCACAAAAGTGATCCCAAACAAATCTTATCTCCACTCTCCACCTGTGGACTGGAACAGCAATGGCATTTAGAAGCCAACAAAATGCCCTTAGCCCGCAGTCTAACATCCACAGGAAGCCAAGTATATATGACACAATCTCCACATAAAAACTAAGATAAATAAGGGAAAGCCTCAGTATGATTCTTAGGGGGTAGCTGGACCTATAAAAATATATATATATATATATAGGAATAGCCTGCAATACACTTTTAATCAAGGACAATCTACCAACCACAAATTTTAGTCCTATGAAAATAGATTGATTTTCCCCTCCCAGTAAACAATGGAGCCCCCAAATATAGAAGAGGAAGATGATCATGGCCACCTTCTTAGGAGGGCATTTCTCCCCTACATCCTCATATTGATTAATAATTCAACATATCTTTCACATGCATATGCTAGATGAGAAACATTCAAAGTGGTTTTAGGGCTGTATAGAAATCTGCAAGGTAGTATAGAAGAGGATGATACATGCAAACTCATTTGACGGTAAAGAGTCCTGTTGAAGCACTTCACATGTTGGAGCTACACATCAAAAGCAGTACAAAATGAGAGAGAAAAAAATAGCCCATGCTGAACTTTGTACCTCGCTATCTTGCTGATATGTTGTAAGAAAATTTAATGAATTCATGCTTCGATCAAGCACAACTAATATGCATTGTAGATAAGCATATATGAATCTAAGCTGATATTCTCAAAGCTATTAAATGAAATCAGGTTCAGATCAATAAAAGAAGGTACTAAATTCAAAGGCATGAGATAGTTTAGGTGCTCAACACAACTAATATGAACTGCACACAACAATATACGATTTATCCAACCAAGAATAATGTCACAAATTTACCATCATCAATGTTTACATTATCCAACCAAGAATAATGTCACAAATTTACCATCATCAATGTTTACATTGTATAACTTCCTTGCCACCAACATAATCTAAATGTGTAGCATTGTTTAACTTCCTTTCCACCAACATAATCTAAATGAGTAGCGCCTTAAAACCTTTTCTTTGCAAAATCATAACGAAAGAAATAGGGAAAAGGTACTATGTCCATTCAGTTAGTTAATGTGTTACTGATTTGCTCTTTGCTGAAGCAAAAGTTTGC
>JAOWBU010000336.1:0-26263 GCA_026212405.1 Petrea volubilis
GGTAAGGACCCGAATTTTCCTTTCGATTATATATATATATATAATATAGATATACCTATATACCTAAATGTGAACAATTTACATGTTTCTTAGTATTGAGTGTTCATTATTTTCATACTTTTTGGTACATGTTCGTTTTGAGTGCAAACCTGTACACGTGTAGGATTCATTCTCGTTTTAGTTAATCGCCATACAACTATAAAATTCAAGAACTATAGGGATTAAATAGATAATATATATATATATACATGGTTTATATATGTATATATACTTAGTCTTAGTAGATTTTCTTGTAACTTTTCTAACCTTTTGCAAAAAAAAGCCCCCTAAAGTATAGGTAAATTGTATTTTCTACACCTAGATATTCTTTCTTCCCTAATATGAATAAATTTATATAATATACAAGAAATATATTATGTTTTCGATATTTAAGGAGGGGACGAATTTTGAAGGGGTTTTGGGAGAGGAAAATAGAAAATATAAATACTAGGCTTGTTTGAGTCTTATCCTCCAAGATTGCCAAATACAATGTATAACTACACTCTGGCATACACCTTCTAGAGGGTATAACTACTGGTTGGCCAGGTTAAAGTAGAGCAAACACTTAAGCTACTTAGACCCAACTACTTGGCAATAGGGTAATAATTAGACAAGGACTTAATGCTATTTATTGCTATGTTTGTTATTAGTATATATGTAATATACTTGGAAAATACCAAAACCACCACAACACACCCTTAAAATCGGCCACACACACCACACACCTTCATTCCTCTTGTTTTCATTCCATTTTCTAATATCCTTCAAGTCTGAACCCCTCTCACCCCTTCAAAACTCACCCTACTTCAAACCCTACAAGGAGAAGAAGAAGACATATCAGGTTCGACCGAATTGGCCCTAGGGCATGAGTTAGGGCTTAGAACTTATCAAACTCTTAGTATTTTATCTTCCCAATTAGGCCTAGGAGGTGACCACACGTTGGTTTCCATCTTGGGTCCAGGGGATACAATAGTGTTAATTATGTATGTGTTTATGATGCGGTAGGTTACAATCTTTGAGTACCACATGCTGAATTTATTGAACCTATGCTTAAGTGATGCTTGAGTTCTATGTTATCAGTTTTCTGCCTTCTTATAGTTATGTATGTGCTAGTAGTTAACATATTAAGGGTTCAAAGCTGGAAATTTTGAGGTGTACCACATGCTGAAATCACTGTATACAGAAACTTTGGTTTTCGAAGCTGAAAGTTCGATTTTTGCACGGCTGGAAAATCCGAAAATTTTCCAACCAAAAACCTGGTTTATATACTTTAAATTCAGTGTAGAATAAGCTGTAGAAACAGGTTTTGAAAGCTGGAGGTTGGGTTACGAGAACTGGAAATTTCAGCGGTTGGCGCTAAAAGTGTTTTGCGTCGCAGTCTGCAAATTCTAGCTCTCGTAAGCATGAAATCTCGGTATTTTTCCAAATAAATGTCTATTTTACAACCTTATACATATATATGAGAGTTTCAGGAAGTTTGGAGGCTTGAAAATTTCTGTTTACATGAGCTAATGTCAGTTTCGCAAAAATCGGAAATTTTGTTTACTCCATGCTGAAATTTGTGCACTGGTCACTGAAACAGTTTGTGTTATGCTAAATGTGATTCAAATGTGTTGGAATTATGTGTGTAAGGGCCCTATATGTGTTCGGTGTGGATGGGGCTAGAGTTCGGCACGGGCGGCAATGGGCTTGCCGGTCTTAAACAGTTCTCGCCATCCATGTCCTATTCCCATCTTGCATGACGGAGAGTTCCATGTATGGTTGTGGGTCGTAGGTTTTGGCATATACTCGAGATATGCACCACCGGTGTGTAGAGGTTGGGTGGGAGTTTCGGTTGGAATTTGGTTTACGGCCCGGCGAGATAGGTAGCCACCCTCCGAGGTGGAACATGGTAACAACGTGTTGAATTGTGATGCTCTATCAGATCTGGAAATTATATGATTTGATCATGAAAACTGAAATTTCTAATGGTTTATGTGTGGTTTATGTGCTCGTATGACAATATGCAATTTCACACGAAACACCTATGTCTATGCGAATTTCTACTCAACATGTGTATATGTTGAACATGTTGCTTTCATCATGTTTTTAGCTGGATTTGAGACACCAGAAGATAGGAACGAGGAGGAGGTAGGAGGTCGCTTCGAGGCGTTTAGTTAGTTATGTATATGTATTAAGTTTAGAAACTTGAAGTTAAGAGTGTGTGCATGTAATAAATGAATTATGTAAACCTCTCTTTTGGAATATAAGTATGTATGCTTGGGTTTCATTGTGTTTGTGCTAGCATGTTTGGAGAAATGGTTCTATGAGAGATGTTGCATAATTAATTAGAGGTTTCGGGGCGTCACAGTGGTATCAGAGCAATAGGTTTTGGGATGTACAAATTTTGAATTATGAATTGTTTAACTTTTGAACTTGTGTGTAGGAATGGCCTATTCGGGAGAATCGTCTACTCGTAGGTCAAGGTACCCGTGTGGAGCTTCTCGAATTTCCTCAGTCCGTTTTCACCCATCCCAAGTGGATGAGCTGTTGGTAGAGCTAAGGTTACTTGAAGAGAAGCATGAGAAGTTGCAAGAGGAGTTGTATCACACGCGCCTTAGTCTAGAAGGCGCGCAGAACCATAATTACCAGATCCATCAACACTACAAAGCACTCTTGGGTTTGTGTACATCATGGTTAGGGATCTCCTAGGGATTATTGAGGAGAATTGTTGCCGAACCCAACCCGGACGTAGTAAACATAAACTCCGGGGATGGTAGTAGACTTGCTCCGTATGATCTCGACTAGGATAGATGGTTAACTTTTGGAAGATGGTTTAGCCTTTGGAAGGCTTAGAAAGCACCGTAGTATTTTGGCTAGTAGATTGTATAGTCGGTGCTTGTATTTTGCTGTTTGCCATGGATGTTTTTGCGTTTGCTGAATGTGTAACCTTTATGTATATATAGTTATGTCACTCCTATATATATATGAAATAAACGGGCTTTGTTTTATGTTACTAAATTGATTTTGTTTAATGTAGATGTCAAATAGGCGAACACGTAGCAACAACGAAAATTCGGATGGACAACTAACGGCTATTGTCGAACGAATCACCACCCTACTTGAAAATCAGATAATCATAATCATAATCATGTGGAGACCAACAATGATGCCATTGCCAATTTCCTTAAGTTGGGACCTCCAAGTTTTAAGGGAGAACCGGACGATGTTAAGGCCACCAATTGGTTGGAGGCCATAGAAAAGGTTTTTGAAGTCGTGTCGTGTGGAGAGGAGAAAAAAATTATCTTAGCCACTTTTAGGTTGGAAGAGGATGCGAGACACTGGTGGAAACATGTTAGTCAGAAGTGGGAAGAAACGAGGGTTCCGCGTACGTGGGCGAACTTTGTCCAAGAATTCAACAAGCAATACGTCCCTCGGGTCGTACAAGAGAAAAGAGAAAGAGAGTTTTTAAATCTAGAACAACGAGAGTTAAGTGTGGCCCGATATGAGGCGATGTTTACTCGATTAGCTAGGTTTGCTCCCTATTTCATCGAAAGTGAAGAAAGGAAAGTTTGGAAATTTATTGGCGGTCTAAGGATGGAAATCCAAGATAAGTTGGCCGCGGTACAGATGCCTACGTATGTGGTGGCAGTGGAAACTGCCCTGAAAGTCGAAAGCACGATGGAACAGCTAAAAGTTAAGCGTGGACAGTTTGTAAGGCCTTCGCCTTCGGGAGGTCAAGGAGGAAGGAATTTTGGAATGAGCAATAAAATTGCCAAGACTAGTTTATCCGGTCCCCGGACGAATCCTACTAATTTCCCAGCACAGAAAAACATCACATGTACTTATTGTGGAAAGCCTAACCACACTGAAAGCCAATGCTGGCGTAAAGCAAAGAAATGCACCCGATGTGGAAGTGCCGAGCATTTCATCAGAAATTGTCCGCAATTGGGAACACCACCGGTTTCATCTCAAGAAAAGACCGGTAAGGAAGGCGGGAATCGCATGAGCAAGCCTCGGGTCCAGGGCAAAGTGTTCGCAATATAAACCAAGAGAAAATTTCTGAACCTACGGTGGTGGAAGGTACGCTTCCGGTTTGCCGACATTTAGCTAAAGTATTGATTGATCCTGGATCCACACATTCCTATATATCGTTTGATTTCTTTTCAAGTTTAATGTTGCAACCCAAAATTTTACCTTATGAGTTAGAAGTAAGTACTCCGATGGAACTTCCTGGAAGACGGATCGGATTTATGAGAATGTGAAGTGGTAGTAGGTGGGAGAACAATGAATGCCGATCTGGTTTTGTTGCCTATAAATGCTTTTGACGTTATATTGGGCATGGATTGGTTAGCCGCACATTATGCTCAAATAGACTGCCATAAGAAAGTAGTGCGGCTATGTATACCTGGCTGTCCCGTAGTCGAGATAAGAGGAATAAAGTTTCCCCATCAATACCAATCATCTCGGCCATAAAAGCCCGTCGATTGCTCAGAAAAGGGAATGAGGCATTTTTAGCTTACGTATTTAATAAACGGGGAGAAAAAGAAACTAGAAGATGTTTCAGTTGTTAAAGGAGTTCGTAGATGTTTTCCCTGATGATCTACCAGGTTTACCACGCATAGGGAAATTGATTTCGTCATTGAATTGCTACCCGGAACAGCGCCTATTTCCAAAACTCCTTACAAAATGGCTCCTGCCGAGTTGAAAGAGCTTAAAACCAATTAGAAGAATTGCTTGATAAAGGATTCATCCGGCCAAGTTTTTCACCTTGGGGAGCACCCGGTTTTGTTTGTCAAAAAGAAGGATGGAACCTTGCGGCTATGTATTGATTATCGTCCCTTAACCAAGTTACTATCAAGAATAAATACCCGTTACCCAATATTGATGAGTTGTTCGACCAACTGCAGGGAGCGTCCGTATACTCCAAGTTGGACTTGAAATCTGGGTATTATCAAGTTAGAATTCGAGAAGAAGACATAGCTAAAACAGCCCTCAACAGTCGCTATGGGCACTATGAATTTGTAGTCATGCCCTTCGGATTAACCAACGCACCTGCTACATTTATGGACTTAATGAATCGGGTATTCCAACCCTATTTAGATCGGTTTGTCGTGATTTTTACGATGACATTTTGGTGTACTCAAAGTCTGAAGAAGAGCATGAGGGGCACTTGAGGATAGTATTGCAGACCTTGAGGGAAAGAAAGCTTTATGCGAAATTTAGTAAGTGCGATTTTTGGTTAAGACAAGTAACTTTCCTCGGGCATATTATCTCACAAGAGGGAATTTCGGTGGACCCCGATAAAATAAAGGCAATTACAGAATGGAAACAACCCTCTAATGTAACAGAAGTACGAAGCTTTCTAGGGCTGGCCGGCTACTATCGACGGTTCATTGAAAACTTTTCCAAGATTGCTCGTCCTTTGACAAGGTTACTCCAACTGAAGGTAAAGTTTGAATGGGACCAACAGTGTGAAGCCAGTCTCCAAGAATTAAAGAACCGACTAGTTACGGCCCCCATATTAACTCTACCAAATGGAAGTGATGGGTTTGTAATCTATACGGATGCGTCTAAAGAAGGACTTGGTTGTGTGCTGATGCAAAACGGAAAAAGTCATCGCCTATGCCTCCCGAAAACTCAAACCTTACGAGGAGAATTACCCAACTCATGATCTAGAACTTGCTGCCGTAGTGTTTTCCTTAAAGAAATGGCGACATTATTTATATGGAACCTCTTTTGAAGTTTCACGGATCACAAGAGCTTAAAGTACTTGTTCTCACAAAAGGAATTGAACATGAGGCAAAGACGATGGATCGAGATGATCATGGATTTTAATTGTAACATCCAATACCATCCAGGGAAGGCCAATGTGGTAGCCGATGCGTTGAGTAGAAAACCTAAACTCGCATGTCTGATGATGCATGAATGGCATTTGTTAGAAGAAATTTCCAATGGAATCCGAGAGAAAGAAGTCCGGAATGTTCCTCTCCCACTTACAAGCCCAACCTGCTCTAATACAAAAGATTAGAGAGAAGCAAGCAGAGGATGATGGATTGCAAAGAATAAAGGGTGAATCAGCGGTGGGCAAAGGACAGAATTCACTTTATCATCCGATGGGATAGTAAGATTTCAAGACAGAATATGTGTTCCCGATGATGACGAGTTGAAGAGAGAAATATTAGAAGAAAACCACAAATCCAGATATACAATCCACCCGGGAATAACTAAGATGTATCAGGATGTGAAAAAGCAATATTGGTGGAATAATATGAAAAGGGAAATAGCGGAGTTGTAGCAAAATGCTTAACTTGTCAGCAAGTGAAGGCTATTCATCAGAAACCTTTTGGAGTATTGCAGCCCTTACCTATACCCGAGTGGAAGTGGGAGCACATCACTATGGATTTCGTCATGGGACTACCTCGAACATCAAAGGCAATGATGCGATTTGGGTAGTAGTTGATAGACTCACAAAAAGTGCTCATTTCATCGCATTCTCTAAGACTTGTTCCTTGGACAAAATGGCTGAACTCTATAAACAGGACATAGTCAGGCTTCATGGCGTCCCAGTAAGCATAGTCTCCGATAGAGATCCTCGGTTCGTTTCCAAGTTCTGGCAAGGATTACAAAATGCTTTGGACACCAAGTTAAATCTTAGCACAGCTTTTCATCCTCAAACGGATGGACAAACCGAAAGGGTTATACAGATTCTCGAAGATATGCTCCGAGCTTGTACCATTGATTTTGGAGGTAGTTGGGATCGACACTTAGCACTGGCAGAGTTTGCTTATAACAACAGTTATCAATCCACGATCGGTATGGCACCATTTGAAGCGCTATATGGACGAAAATGTCGGTCTCCAGCTTGTTGGAACGAAGTGGGTGAAAACAAAATCATTGAGTCCGAACTAGTACAAGAAACCACTGAAGCCATTAACCTTATTCGAAAACGCATGACAATTGCCCAAAGTCGACAAAAGAGCTACGCAGACAGGCGGCGGTAAAGACTTGGAATTCGAAAAAGGGGACTTTGTGTTTCTCAAGATTTCACCTAGAAAAGGGATTCTAAGATTCGGGAAAAAAGGAAAGCTAAGCCCAAGATATGTTGGCCCTTTTGAGATTTTACAACGGATAGGAAAGGTGGCCTATAAACTCGCCTTACCTACAAGCTTATCTGCAGTTCATAATGTGTTTCATGTATCTATGCTTAAAAAGTATCACCCGGATCCTTCTCACGTGATAAATCACGATTCCCTCGAAATAGATAAGGACTTGACATATGAAGAAGAACCCGTTCGCATTCTTGAAGTGAAAGAAATAACCCTGCGAAACCGTTCTATTCCTATAGTCAGAGTTTTGTGGAAATATCATAACCTCGAGGAAACCACATGGGAGAAATTGGAAGACATGATGGACAAATACCCACATCTCTTTGACTAGCAAGGCCGAATTTCGGGGACGAAATTCTTTTAAGGAGGGGAGGATGTAAGGACCCGAATTTTCCTTTCGATTATATATATATATATATATAGATATACCTATATACCTAAATGTGAACAATTTACATGTTTCTATGTATGAGTGTTCATTATTTTCATACTTTTTGGTACATGTTCGTTTTGAGTGCAACATGTACACGTGTAGGATTCATTCTCGTTTTAGTTAATCGCCATACAACTATAAAATTCAAGAAATATAGGGATAAATAGATAAATATATATATATATACATGGTTTATATATGTATATATACTTAGTCTTAGTAGATTTTCTTGTAACTTTTCTAACTTTTGCAAAAAAAGCCCCTAAAGTATAGGTAAATTGTATTTTCTACCCTAGATATTATTTTCTTCCCTAATATGAATAAATTTATATAATATACAAGAAATATATTATGTTTTCAGATATTTTAAGGAAGGGGGACGAATTTTTGAAGGGGTTTTGGGAGAGAAAATAGAAAATATTAAATACTAGGCTTGTTTGAGTCTTATCCTCCAAGATTGCCAAATACAATGTATAAATACACTTGGCATACACCTTCTAGAGGTATAACTACTTGGTTGGCCATGGTTAAAGTAGAGCAACACTTAAGCTACTTAGACCCAAATACTTGGCCAATTAGGGTAATAATTAGACAAGGACTTAATGCTATTTTATTGCTATGTCTTGTTATTAGTATATATGTAATATTACTTGGAAAAATACCAAAAC
Source organism: Petrea volubilis (assembly GCA_026212405.1). Classification (NCBI taxonomy): domain Eukaryota; kingdom Viridiplantae; phylum Streptophyta; class Magnoliopsida; order Lamiales; family Verbenaceae; genus Petrea; species Petrea volubilis. The sequence goes on from JAOWBU010000336.1 coordinate 8,229, forward strand.
CACCACACACACACCCTAAAATCCGGCCACACACACACACACACTTCATTCCTCTTGTTTTCATTCCATTTTTCTAATATCCTTCAAGTCTTGAAACCCTCTCACCCCTTCAAACACTCACCCTACTTCAAACCCTACAAGGAGAAGAAGAAGACATATCAAGGTAGAAATTGGCCTAGGGCATGAGTTAGGGTTAGAACTTATCAAACTCTTAGTATTTTATCTTCCCAATTAGGCCTAGGAGGTGACCACAAGTTGGTTTCCATCTTGGGTCCAAGGGGATACAATATGTGTTAATTATGTATGTGTTTATGATGCATGGTAGGTTACAATCTTTGAGTACACATGCTGAAATTTATTGAACCTATGCTTAAGTGATGCTTGAGTTCTATGTTATCATGTTTTATGCCTTCTTATAGTCTTATTTATGTGCTAGTAGTTAAAATATTAAGGGTTCAAAGCTGGAAATTTTGAGGTGTACACATGCTGAAATCACTGTTCATACAGAAACTTTGGTTTTCGAAGCTGAAAAGTTCGATTTTTGCACGGCTGGAAAATCCGAAAATTTCCAACCAAAAACCTGGTTTATATACTTTAAATTCAGTGTAGAATAAGCTGTAGAAACAGGTTTTGAAAAGCTGGAGGTTTGGGTTACGAGAACTGGAAATTTCAGCGGTTGCGCGCTAAAAGTGTTTTGCGTCGCAGTCTGCAAATTCTAGCTCTCGTAAGCTGAAATCTCGGTATTTTTCCAAATAAATGTCTATTTTACAACCTTATACATATATATGAAGAGTTTCAGGAAGTTTGGAGGCTTGAAATTTCTGTTTACATGAGCTAATGTCAGTTTCGCAAAAATCGGAAATTTTGTTACTCCATGCTGAAATTTGTGCACTGGTCACTGAAACAGTTTGTGTTATGCTAAAATTGTGATTCAAATGTGTTGGAATTATGTGTGTAAGGGCCCTATATGTGTTCGGTGTGGATGGGGCTAGAGTTCGGCCGGGCGGCAATGGGCTTGCCGGTCTTAAACCAGTTCTCGCCATCCATGTCCTATTCCCATCTTGCATGGACGGAGAGTTCCATGTATTGGTTGTGGGTCGTAGGTTTTTGGCATATACTCGAGATATGACCACCGGTGTGTATAGGTTGGGTGGGAGTTTCGGTTGGAATTTGGTTTACGGCCCGGCGAGATAAGGTAGCCACCCTCCGAGGTGGAAAATGGTAACAACGTGTTGAATTGTGATGCTCTATCAGATCTGGAAATTTATATGATTTGATCATGAAAACTGAAATTTCTATGGTTTTATGTGTGGTTTATGTGCTCGTATGACAATATGCAATTTCACACGAACACCTTATGTCTATGCGAATTTCTACTCAACATGTGTATATGTTGACATTGTTGCTTTCATCATGTTTTTAGCTGGATTTGAGACACCAGAAGATAGGAACGAGGAGGAGGTAGGAGGTCGCTTCGAGGCGTTTAGTTAGTTATGTATATGTATTAAGTTAGAAACTTGAAAGTTAAGAGTGTGTGCATGTAATAAATGAATTATGTAAACCTCTCTTTTGGAATATAAGTATGTATGCTTGGGTTTCATTGTGTTTGTGCTAGCATGTTTTGGAGAAATGGTTCTATGAGAGATGTTGCATAATTAATTAGAGGTTTCGGGGCGTCACAGAGGAGATATTGTGGAGGTATGATTTTTATTTTCGAAAATTATGTGTTGGATGTAATTTGAAATCTAGATTGATTTTTATTTTAGTTTGTATCAAATTTGTTGTGTTCTTCATTGTGATAATATATATAGTTGCTGAAAATTGATTATTAATAAAGTTGAATATGGTTTTTATTTTGTTAATGTGTATTAGTTGACGAAAAATTGTTAGTAGATTGTCGTAGTTGATGAAAAATATATGTTGTTGTTTGTTGTACATATATAGTTGATATTGTAGTTGATGAAAAAAAATATGTATCGTATTGTTGTACATATGTAGTTGATGTTGTTGTAGTTGATGAACGCAATATATGTTGTAAATGATATTGTAGTTTATTGTTGTGATATATGTAGTTGTGAACGTATGTTTTTATTTTTTGTGTTGACCATGAGTTAAGTGTGAAATTGTTACTTGTAATCGTTCGAATATGGTTATTGTAGTTCTTCATTGGGATAATATATTTAGGATATGAACAAATTGCATGCTTAAATTGGGATATGAATGTATTCATCACAAATTGCATTTTTTATATGAATATAAAATATAGGCTCAAAATACATTCCGTAGGTTTGTTAATGCGAAGATATTCATAGCCAACTACATATTTTTTTGTGAGCAATCTTCTCAAGTCCCTTAAGTATATATATGAATATCATTTGTATGAGATAGCATTAACAATAATGAATGATATTCTTTTACAGACACAGAAAAATAATGGTGTACAACCATCACCTGCAGCAGTTGTTCTAAGAACACGTCAGCGGAAGTCTGACAAACAGATTGTTGATCCCCATGCATCTGATTTCATTGTAAGTGTATTTCAATTATTTTCTTAACTTGTTTAATAAAATTAAACATTTGTTTCAATATCAATATAACTATAACATATTCTAATATGTAGGAAAAATATGAAGTATTGAAGCAGCGTCAGCAGCATGAGTCTGACCTTAGTGAGACAGGGTCTGCCAGCACGATACAGTCTGATATTCGGTTGTGGACTGAAGCTGCTGGAGGACCAAACAAAAAGGGTCGCACGTACGGGATGAACTACATTGCGGACCCTTCATACACGACGCCGACATCGCTTAGCCAGGTGCCACCATCCTCCTCGACTCCGTAGACCCTGCAGGATGAGATCGAGAAGTTGAGAGCAGAGCAGCAGGAGATGAGACAATTAATTCAAGCAGATAAGACCGGCTACCAGGAGTTGAAGGATTCGCAAAGTCAGATAGTAGGGATGTTGCATCAGTTGTTGAGAAAGCAGGGGATTCCTTCACCGTCCACCACCCACTCCCCGCTCGTTGATGCTCCAACCCACCATGGCGACCACGATGATGACTACGAGGGTGATGCCTGACTGATGATTTGTACTTTATTTTGATTTGGTATTGATTTGGAGTTTATATGATGTTGACGTGATTTGGAGTTTGTCTGATGTGGTATTGATGATGGTATGGTATTAACTACTACTTTATTTGATATTTTGTATTTTATTTCTATTTATTGGTTTGAATAGTATGTAGGCAAGATTGACTACGATGGTTTCTAATATTTTGAATATTTGGTTTTATTTCTACGATGGTTTCTAATATTTCGTTAGATTCTAATATTTTAATTTTGGTTTTGTATTTTATTACGTTAAAAATATTTATAACAGGTCAAAAAATATATAAATATAATATATATATATATTTTTATTATTTCAATTCCCAACGGAAAGCCAACGGAAATCCCACAGATTTAATTTGAAAAAAAAAGACACCTACCAACGGAATACCTAAGGAAATCCAAGGGAAACCAAAACAAAATTTCTGTAGGCAATCCATTGGTAATCCGTAGGTAAATCTTCCCTAGGTTTTCTGTTGGAACTCCATTGCAACTCTATCCGTTGGTAATCCGTAGGTAATCCGTTGGCAAATGAGTTCGACATATCTGTGGGTTTTCCGTAGGGTATCCGTCGGCAAATCAGTTCGAAATTTCGGTTGGTTTTCCGTAGGGAATCTGTCAACAAATGAGTTCGACATTTCTGTTGGTTTTCCGTAGGGTATCCGTCGGCAAGTCAGTTTGACATTTCCGTTGGTGTTCCGTAGGTACCCCGTCGGCAAATCAGTTAGACATGTCCGTTGGTTTTCCGTCGGGTATCCGTCGGCAAAGTCCTACCGACGACACTTTTTCTGAGGGAATTCGGTCCGTAGGTGTTCCGTCGGGATTCCGTTGGAAAACGAAAATTCCGTAGGGTTTTCGTAGGTTTTCCGTAGGAAGATTCCGTAGGTAATCGCCTGTTTTCTTGTAGTGATCATTACAATGAACAAAATAACACATTAACACCTTAAGTGTGTGTCTATGTGATGCGTATACTCCAAACTAATTGTACAATCTTTAAAGCAATATGTACAAGTCTATTATTAAACAAAACAATCTTAAAAAAGAACTCTTTGCTTCCTATTCCACACACACCAAAAGGTGTAAGTTACACACACAACTTGCAATCATTGAAGAGAATTGAAATTACACCTTTTGTTAGTGCCTTGTCTACGTGTGTATATGATTTATATCATATGTACTAGTATCCAACCAATATCTACTAACTCCGAATGCAATACCAATATGTCTCCATTGCCAATTCCAATCATGAGCATTATTTGGCTAGTTAATATAAAAAAAAATGTTGGCTTACGAAAAGAAAGAAAGATGGATTGATACCTCCTTATGGCGGGCGTCATCTCTCTTGTCTCTCTGGTCTATCTTTTGTTTCTTATTCTTATCAGTGTATAACCCTAAAATTCTAATCAAATATAATGCTAAATCCTAATATGCTACATTATAGGATTTATAGGTCATGAAGGATTCCTAATAGGATTAGCCTAATAATCCGAAACCCAATAGGAATTTTCAAATAATAATATTAGTAATAACAATAATTATGATAATAAAATAAAAAAATAATAATAATCACAATAATAATCGGTATGAATAGTAATAATAATCATGACGATATTTAATATTATTAATAAAGTAATAATCCTCATAATAATAATAACAATAGCATTAATAATAATAATAATAATAATAATAATAATAATAATAATAATAATAATAATAATAATGAGCCTCCTAATATGGACGGACCTGCCCATGTAAGGCGGCCTAAGGCATGGGCTTTTACCTAAGACTAGAAATCTTAGCATGAGGCAGGACGCAGACCGCCACACGCTATTGCAAGCGTGACTACGGGCTAGAACATATGACATAGTACGACAAGGAGACCGCACCGTAGTGCACTACCGATGTAACACCCCTAAATTTTGTGTTAGAATTTATTGGATTGTGTTATTGGAGAATAATTGAAAGGGGATGCCCATGTTATATTTTGAGAATTTGAGGACATAACTGAAGGGCACAGAAGAGTCGATTGCTCCAAATTTCATATGTCAAGGGCTATTTCATAAGAAATGAAACTTAAGGGGCTTAGTTGAAGACAATGAGGTTCATTTGAATATAATAGAAATTTTCGGGGGTTGAATTGGAGGAGGTTTCAACTATGACGGGTCAACTTCCAATTTTGGAGAATAGGGTGGGTATAATTGGAAATTTCCCTTTTTCTTTATTCATTTCCCACGACCCCATTTCTCTTACACACAGTAAGACACACTCACACACACATACATAAAAATTGACTATTTGAACTTCGATGAACTTCAAAATTGATTCAAGAAATATCCTACCCATGAGATAAGTAGCATGGGTGTGGCCTTCCAAAAGGAGGCCGAAAGTGGCAGTGCGACAGTGGTGGTGCGAGCTTAGTGGTAGTAATGGCGGTTTTAGGCTTTCAGATAGTGGTTTTGGATGGGATTTGGTTGGGGTTTAACACTTTTCAAGTGTAAAATTTATTGGTGAAGCCAATTTCTGGAGATAAACAGTGGAGGAGGCTGAATTTTGGAGAAGAAGACGCGGTGGCAAAAGTTAGGGCATCGTGATTTTTTTTTTTTTCCAAATTAAATCCAAATCGCTTGGGGATTTGTGAAATTGAATAGGGGTTTTGTTCCTCTTAGTGAGACGCATCTAGTAACAATGTCGGAAAATTTTCCCAACGACGGTCCGGCAGATGTAGCGGTTGTTCTACAGTGGTGATCCTGTTTTTTTTGATGGGCCAGAAGGAAGGAATAAGAATTTGGGTTGTAATCATAACCCAATTGGGCAGTTTCTCGGGCCAAAATAGATTTCTAAAGAATTATTTCATTTCGGCTTGAAGAGTGTTCATTATTTATATTTGGGCCAACAAGTCATGAAAGGACATTGAATAAGTTGGACCCCATTACTTTTGGGCTTAAAAATTATGCATTGATAAAGGCTTAGGCTATAGAATAATTTTGAAAATTGAAAAAATGTCGGGCTGTACTTAATTTGATTCCATCAAGTTAACCTGATTAAAAAAGGAGATTGAATAACAACTCGGTAAAGAAATAATTAAGTTTTATATTGAATAAATAGAGCCTAAATCATGATATAAATCTGTGACTGTGATGGACTTGAATAGAATTAAGTTAGGAGTATGTATTTTATTAAGCATTAAGTGACTTAATTATTTTAGTCTATTTATAATTTAATTGAATTGATTTAGCTCATATATTGGGATTTATTGAAAATGAACATAATATTGGATATAATATTTAAATCTAGCTGGTGACATCATAGCCCAAGCTTAATTCATTGTATGGTTAAGTGGATCTATATTATTATATTACAAGATTCAACAATGAAAGTTCGATATTAATTTTATGAATTTAAGTGATTTGGGACTTATCATTTGGACATTCTCGATATTTGAGACTCGATTAATGATATAAGATAAGACTTGAATATACATGTGTGTATATATATATATATATATATATATTCATGTTCATTATATGGAATAAACGGTATTGAATTAGAATGAACTAAGAATTAGTCCAACTAGATATCTTGTGCTAATTTAAGTATTATATGATTATATAGACAACGAGATTCAAAGGGAGCTTGTATACTGAATTGATTAAGTGAGCTTGGAAACAAGTGAGGTTCATATTTGTTGTTATGAGATTTTCTTGATAGGCATAGAATTTATATGAAGCAAATATTAATTTGTTATAGTTATTGATCAATTGATCGAAATGCTTTTCAAGTGAATTTCGCTATAATTAGACTATTCAAATTTGTATTTGATTTATTGTATAAAAAGATTATGTATTTGTCTGAAATCTAGATATTCTTATTATTCGTCTCCATGTCTCCTGTCTCGCTTTCTATCCATTTTGTCCTTACAAAGTGGTGCTCCGAAGCAATATCAGGGAGTATAATAGTTGATGTTACAACAAAGGTTGTTGGTGTTCCTAAAGAATGCTTATTCTATTTATTGTAAATTGTATTTAATAGAATTTTTTTTAGCTGTGAAATTTGAAATTTCAAGATGATGGCATTGTTATGAAATATCTCGGTTCAACTTTTTAGTGATCGGCTTGGGATTAGCTGCTCCGAGTCGAGATCGAATCACACGTGATGGATGCAAGAGTCTCCATGTGTAACGCGCGCCCAGCATAGTAACTACACAATTGACACCGCCACGACAACACGCAGCATTGGGCTAGCCCTCGTGCATCAACACACGCAACGCAAGCAGGTCTCCTTTATCATCAGCCTAGGTGTTCTACCTATCATGGCAAGTTTAAGTCATTCCCTAACCAAGGCCACTTTCTTGTGGTCAGCTAGACTAACCCAAGTTCTATGATTTGTCTATCCCCTACTTTGTCCAAAGGAGCGGTCATCTACACTTCCTTTCGTATAGTGCCTCGCAGGGTGTCATCCCTACATAGCTGTGGTAACTATTGTTATAAGAGAACTTAATCAAGGTTAGATAGTCTCCCTAGTTCCCTTTTAATTCTAAGACACAGGACCTTAGCATGTCTTCTAAAGTCTGTATCGTCTATTGTGTTTGCCCATTTGTCAGGGGGTGATAAGTTAAACTAAGTTCTATCTTATTTCCCATCACTCTCTGGAAGCTCATCCAAAATTGAGACGTGAATCATGGGCCCCTATCTGATACCATGCTCACTGGCACCCGATGCAGTCTAACTATCTCTTCCATGTGCAGCGAGACTAGCTTATCTATGGAGTATGTTGTTCGAATAAGCAAAAAGTGTGCAATTTTCATAACCCAATATACTATCACCCAAATAGCGTCGGACCCTTGTCTTGTTCTTAGCAACCCAACTAAGAAGTCCATGGCTACTATTTCCCATTTCCAGTTTGGGATTTCTAGTGGTTGCAGTGGTTCTCCTAGTCATTGATGTATTTCCTTGAGCCATTGATTGACCATACATTGGCCACAAATTACACTGCATCTTTCTTCATTCCAGGCCACCAAAAGTGTTGTTTCGGGTCCCGATATTTCTTTTGACTTACGGGGTGCATAGCTTCTAGTTGTGAGCCTCAATGAGGACTTCCCTTCTTCAGTCCTCCCATGCCAGGATACAAAATCTCCCATCCTTACACAAAAAAACCATTCTCCCCTATCTACAAATCATGGGGTTATCTCATCCCATCCCTTCATTAACTTTCCTTAACCTTGAGTCATCCTCCTAAACTCGTTTGACTTTTTCTATCAATGTTATTTCATTTGCAGCAATGCTAGTTCAACATACGCCTAGTCTATGATCTCTAATCCTAGGGTCTCTATCGCCTTACGAGGACCATGGATAGTATTCCACCTCCTCATTTACTTAAGGCATCAGCCACTCGATTAGCCTTTCTTGGGTGGTAGTGTTCACTTAGGTCATAGTCCTTAATCAACTCCAACCACTGTCTCTGTCTCTGTCTCATGTTCAACTCCATATGAGTGAACAAGTACTTCAATACTTTTGGTGGTTGGTATAGATCTCAAATTTCTCTCCATAGAGATAGTACTGCCTCAAGATATTTTACTACAAACATGACTGCTACTAACTCTTGGTCATGTCCGGGAGGTTTTTCTCATGACTTTAGTTGCCGCAACGCCTACGCAATTACCTATTGTTCGGAAATTAGCATGTATTTCTATAAGTTGTTTTTTCAAGGTAGCACTATAGATAGGGAATCCTCCATTTCTGCAGGTAAGGTATGCACTGTAATAGATGCAAGTCTCTCTTTTAGTTCGTTTAAAACCCTTCTTACTCTCTGGGCGCCATTCAAAATTTGCCCATTTTTGAGTCAACTTAGTCATACGTAAGGCTATCATAGAGAAGCCTACTATGAACTTTCAATAATATCCCATCAAACCTATGAAACATCTAACTTCTAATACATTCATCGGTCGTGGCCATTCTTAAATCGCCTCCACCTTAGAGGGATCTATTGTCACACTTTCCTCGGAGATGATGATATGATCTAGAAGGGCCATGGTAGTTGCAGTAAAGATGTGGGGCATGCATTTACCTTCAAAGAAATCATGAGCAGCCTCTACTAAGTCATCTTTAACAATATTCCAACACTACTGGAAAAAGAAAATAGTGAACCCATCAGAGCATGCTATGGCAGATGACTTTTAGACTTTTGATCACTTGGTGGACCTCCTCCAAGATAGTATTAGCACAGAGCATCTCATTCAGTTTTGAATTGACAAGCTGAAGGATATGATCATAGAAATCCAGAGAAGATACCTCTATGGTAGTTACCAATTGGGAAAAAAAGCTTCTGGTAGACTCCAACATATCATTTGGATCAGTTAAGGTCACTCCCTCAACGGTAATGGAGTGTACTGCATTTTTGGCTATTTTGACTTTTTACTAGGCTACAAAAGTAACCAATGATCCTCTCACACATCACAAGCCAATCACAGTTGGCCTTTTGCCTCTAAAACTCCTCTTCCTAAATTATGCATTCTATTAGAAAAGTATTAGCCCCAATAACTTCTTGAGCAGTAACCTCTAAAGGAGACTTAGCATGTTCTGATTCCCAATATGCTGTAGTAGCCCTAGCTTGTGCAATTTTAGCATGGATGTCCCCAAATACCTCCCTATTCCACTTGTTGAGACTTTAGCAACCCTACTGAGTTTCTGATTCAACTTCAACATACTAGTAGAAGACACCGAAATGTTCTAGTTAGAAGCCACCACTTCATTAAAGCCTAGATGAGAAACCTACATATGTTGAAACCTAAAAATGTATGTTGAAACCTAAAAATGCATTTCCCCTTCTAATGTTCACAAGACAATGAAATTGCTAATGGAGTATGGTCAAAAAAGATAGATTGCAAAGATGAGTAACTTGTGTCTTACTAAATAGATGCACCCAAGCACCATTCATTGGAAGTCTATCTATCTCTCCCAAGTGACATTGCTGGTCCACGTGAAGTCACCACCTTCAAAAGAGGTGTCATCCAAGCCACACATCTAGAGAGGACTCGTTGAATTTAGCCGTAGCCCCCAAACTTGGACTAGCCCCACATTTTTCTCTTAAGTTCTTCCTGATAATGTTAAATCCCCACCAACTAGCCATGGATCCTTAGTTCTAATCTCATGAATTTTCTCCATAGAAGCCTCCTCCTCACTCTGCTGCATTGAGAGTGTACAATAGAGTAGAAAAGAAGGAAGCGCATTCAGGAGACCTTAATGCTTAAGTACAATAACTGTTCCATATCATCCAAAACAGAGACCTCCCACTCAAATTGTATAGAACCCGTATATAATTAGAAATATTAACTAGCAAAGACTGAAATCCCAACTTCTTGTAGTAATTCAACTTGTTAACTATGGTTTTTGGCTCTAAAATGGCTACTAAAGTAAGCTACTCGTAGATTTTATTGCAATGGATAATCTAACTCTAAGGATCACATATCCCTCCACTATTCCATACTAAAAGATTAATCATGAGAAAAGGGGGTTTGGAGTTAAGCACCATCTTAATAGCATATTTGACTTGTGCCCTGTCCCTATCTGATGTATATTGTAAGAAACCTCAACGATATCAGAAGGGGCTTCAAATTTTTAAAAAGACCATCTCCTTTTCAGACTCGAAGGACTGTTCAATTATAGTCTCCTGTATATGCTCAGAATTAGGCTGCATAGCAATAATATGATATAGCACAACAAATTTCTCACCATCAGTGTCAATAACCTCATCATGACAAACATGAGGAAGAGTAAGCTGGCACGCCAAGAGAGAGTTTTGTTGAAGGTAATAAGCTAAAAATAGATGAGACCTCAACCATCTTTAGATCAAAGTACTCTTTAAAAGCAGCAATACCAAGTTTAGGATGTAAAGGGAGCTCAGAGCTTGCCCCCACCAACTCCTTCCCTTTAGCTTTAGAGAGTTTGGTAGGAGAACACACCACCAGCCCCACAAGTAATTCTATGGGGGAGCCTTATTCTCCCCCAAGACTATTAGATTCTTCAGCCATATTCCCCTAGGCCCAAGTTGCTAAATGATATTATTGGAGCTCACTAGCTACCATGCCATATGTCCCTTGAATGTGTTCCTTCATTTAGGGGTGACCCACCCAGCTTCCCTAGCAACTACTTTCTCCATATCTTTATCCCCTAGGACAGGTCAGGGCCACCCTGAATTTGAACCACAGGCACTATATCCTCCACCACGGGAGACGTAGCCATTATCTTCCCTTCATCACCCCGAGTGCAAGAAGCAAAGGTATGATCAAGGTAGTGACATTTGAGACAAAGCTCAGGAAAACGTTTATAGATCCCTCCTGAAAAAATAACATGGGCCATAATCAGTAGACAACCCCTTCTTGGCAGGTTTAGAAAGATCTACCTCAATACAGCCTCTAGCGAAATACACATGTTCTTCATCATAGTGGGCTAATCCACGCAGATTGGTTTCTTAGCATATCACATATGGTATAGAAAGGCATCCTTTTATAACAGTGCACATGCAGTTTTGCAAACCCAACCCAGATAGGAACTATAAAAGATTCCGGCGCCGGATTGAAGTCCAGTGTCCTTTTAGCAAATGCATGGGAAAATTGCAAAAATGACAGGTCCCACCGTGTCTATATAAATCATAATCAGTCAAATTCAATAGTTGAATAAAGACTTGCGTGAGATTTAATAATCCCATTTCAATTTGCCCAAAGTCATATAGGTTCAAACGCGTAATTAAGAAATGCCATAGAAGGGTACCCATGTGCAAATTTGCCAATTAGGCAAATCTGAGGTCTTCACACAGCACAACACATCTTGGGCGAGAAGCTCACCACGCAAAACCACGGTGGTCTTCCACCCTTGCCCCTATAATGATGTAAATGAGGTTGTATCCAGCGATTGAGCTTGGCTTCCTGGTCCTAATCAAATGTCGAGTGTGATTGACTAGTTACCATATCAAAGGTTTTGTATAATGCAAAATAGAAAGTACAGTGAACATTAGGTTGAGAGAGAAATTTGAATTATGGATTTAGGATCGTAGGATATGTGCTGTGTCTTAAGCTCAAACATATGTTTCTTATCTTAAATTGAATAAATCAAACATAATGTAACTATCCTCGCTATCGTGTTAAACTTATATATTCCAACAGATCATCTTGTTAAATTATTTATTCAAGCCGTTTAGGCCCGTAAAATCTCAGCCCAACCAGATTGTGATCCAGCCCGAGTCGTAGTTTAGCAATCATGCGCGCTTGTCCTAAGGTGGTGGGCGCTCGCACACTGTTTGCTCGCATGGCAACGTGTTTGCCCGCGTGCACTCAGCTAGTGTGCGCCTCACACGCGACACTGCCCATGAGGCCTAGCGCACACTCGTTCATGCAATAGCAAATGCAATGCTGCCCTGTGCAGCTATACTACTTGGTAGCGCAGCGCTTTCTCCACATGGGGCACACTGGTGCATGGCGTAGTCCCACATGCCAATGCATAGGTTAGTCACGCCCGTAGCATAGTGTCAGCCTCGTGTGTTATGCATATACAAGATGAGCAACGCTGGGAAACAATTAACAATAAATAATAGAATCCACACACGCCGAATACACCTAGGACAATAGGTTTTATGGCATTGTTGTAAGGTGTAACGACCCAGACCTTTAACTAATTTATTAAGATATAGCCAACTAAAATGAGAAACTATACTTATTTTATTGAAAATATATCAGAGTAGTGTGCATAATACATAGTAATACAAAAATTTATAACATCACGGCCTCTCCAAAATACATAATATCAAGCTTAATTCTAACTAGTTAAAGGCACCGAACTGTTCTCGCTTTCATCCTAAGTAATTCCGCCTCATTTTCGGTTAAAATTATCACATGGAGAAATGGTCAACATACATGTTGAGTAGGAATTTTCACTTAATAACATAAGGTGCTCGTGTGTATAGTAACTGCACATAGTCATAATATCTCACATAATATTTCACATTTTACTACCTTTCGAGTCACCTATTGGTGACTTCCTTATATCTCCCATATCATAATATTCCAACCATTTACATCGTTAATCACAATGTTCCATCCGTCCACACTAATTCCATCCGTTCACATCGGTGGCCATATCTCGAGATTATGCCAATTCCCTACAACCAATACATGGAACACTCTGTCCATGCAAGATGGGATTAGGACATGAATGGCGAGAACCATTTTAAAACCGGCAAGCCCATTACTGCCTAGCCGAACTCTAACCCCATCCATTCCGAAGCACATACGGGCCCGACATGCACAAATAAAGTTTTTTCATATGTTTTCACATAATTTCACATAAGTAACATACTTCCATACTTATAACTTAAAATATAAAAGCATACTAAGAGCATATTTTGGAATAATAAGCATACATGTTTTTATATTAATTCTATGAAATAAGAAATGAATATAACTAGAAAGTACAAGAGATGAATATAACTATAAACATACTTTCTAATAACTTGTAGTAGCGTAATGAGGCATAATATCATAATAGTAAAACGATAAACTAGCACTTGAAATTAACTTATGTAATAAGGAAATTCTCGATGGATATATATGTAGATGTGTACGTGTATATGTATGAATATGTATATAGTGGTGAGAGTGCTGAAATTAAGAGAGTGAAATATATATATATATATATATATATGTAAGTGTGTGTGTGTATTGTGAACGTGTGTGTGTTTGAATGTGTGTGTGTATTGTGAAGACTATGTGTGTGTGTGTCGTGAATTGTGTGTGTGTGTATTGTGAACGTGTGTGTGTTGTGAATGTGGGTATGTGTCATGAATGTGTGTGTGTGTTGTGAAAGTGTACTATATATATATATATATATATATAATATATATATGTACCGCGTGTGTGTAGGGAGTAGTGAAGTGTGTGTGTTTGTGTTGTGTGTGTGTATGAAAATGGGATGTTCAAGCCTTATTTATAGATGTTGGGTAACACACATTAAAAAAATTAATTAGGTCAATTTTTCATAATAAGATTCATCTTACTCATCAATATTTAATAAACACATACATGCTTAGTAATAGGCCTAAATGTTATTAGGTGTGCCCTAATATTGATGAATGGAAGTCTAGGTTAATGTAAATAATACAAGTGTATAAATTTCTAGAAAAGTTATAACAAGTGTAAAAAAATTCATTTAATGCTAGGAATTATCAAGAATAAATATTAGAATTATAAAAAATAAATTAGAAAAATTATTATATATTTATATAATTTTTCGGATATATATATATACGTATATATTGTATAGTTTTCTATATATTTTAAACATATACATATATAATAATATTAGAGATCTATATATTTTGGAATAGAATATAGATATGTTTATACATATGTATAGTTCGAATTTAGATATATCATAGGCATTATTTCATGTTGTGATAAAATCAAGATATATATATATATATATGTGTGTGTGTGTATCTCGAAAATATATATAATATATAATTTCGAATATATATAATATACTAAAAATTATTTTGGCAATTAATATATTAGTAGAGTAACAATTATAAATTCAAAGTATAGATATGAAAATACATACATATATATATATGTGTGTGTCTCGATTATATACGTAATATATTAGAGATTATTTATATTTTGAAATATTATACACTATTCATAATAACGTCATTTCACCAAAAAAAATATAATAATAAGTCACATATTTGAGATAGAATCACATAATTCATATGTTTTCACATAATATTCATAAGATTAATCATATAAATATTAAATAGTATACACGTAAGCATCAAATAATATATAGTAACATAGAAAATGCAAGAGAAAATCGGGTCCTGACAATTGGAATGATTGTCATATAATTTTAGACATTAAGCCAAGTGCATGAATGCGCCCCCCCCACCCCAACAAATAAACCGCACTAGGCGAGAGACACTATATTTGTGACGGCCCGGACCTCTAAAAACTTCATCTGACTGCTTATTTAAATACATAAAATATGATATTAAATGTATTACATCATGATAGTCTAGGGCTTCTACTAAAGATACAAGACAACAATCATAAATTCTATTAACTAACAATTTCGAAATGCTCCTCGCTATCTTCGTTTGGATTCTCCATATCATTTCCGGCTAAAAGCGTCATATAAAGAGAAGTCAACATATATGTTGAGTAGAAATTTCACTTAATAACATAAGGTGAGTGTGTGGTATATGTACATAGTCACATAATGTTTCACATTGTACTATCTTTTTCACACAATTGTGACTTCCTTATATCTCCCGTGTCGTCATTTATACTTTCAACCTAATCACACCAAATTCCAGCCGAAACGCACCAGTGGTCATGTCCAGGGCATATGCCAAATTCCTACGACCCACTTCAGCACATGGAACTCGACGTCCATGTAAGGATAGATTAGGCAGCGATAGAGGGCGAGAACTCTTTTAAGACTGGTAAGCCCATTACTGCGGACCTAACTCTACCTCATCCACCTCTAACATATTTGTGCCCGGCATGCACAATAAAGATTTTCACATATTTTCACAGAAGAAACAGGCTTTCATGCTTTCATGTATAATTTTACAACATAAAAGCATAACTAAGGGTATATTTTGAAATAAAATGTTCATGGACATAAAATGTGTTAATATAACTAAAAGCATGATTGTGAAAATTTTTGGTAGCATACTAGACTCTAGTATCTTCTATGATAACAATTATAACAACTCGAACAAATAAACTAAAACTCATGTAACTAAGTAAAACTTCTACCTTGTAGAATTTCTTTCTTATACTCTATATATAGAGAGTAGTGATATCAAATAAAGAAAAGTGAGTATATGAGTGTGAGAGTGTGTGTGTGTGGTCATGTATATGTGTGTGTGTATGTGTGTGTGTTGTGTGATGGGGTTAAGTTTTATAGCTTTTTATAGTAAGAAATAGGATTATTTAATTAATAAGGTCAATTTGTTGTAATAATTGTTATTTACAACTAAGTAGGTTAATTAATGAAGCTTTCCAATCATGTGCATGAATGGTACTCTAATTAACTTAGGTGTGATCCTAAATTTTATGAGTCATATTCTATATTAAGGTGATTACGCCATGTCTAAGTTTTTCTAGAAGAATTTCTACAAGTGTGGAGGTCATTTAATGCTTAAGAAGATTAATATTTCAAAGAATAAGATACTTACATACAATATATATTTATTATATATATAAATAATTTTTGGTCATATATATATATCCAAGTGTATAATTTGAGAGATATTTACAAATTTTATCATGAACAAATATCTAAAGAAATAATATTATTTATCATAAAAATATAATCTTGTATTTTTTATGATCTTGTATTTATATGATATGATTCTCGAAATATATGTAATATATATATATCAAGATATTTTTGTGTGTGTTTATATATATATATATATATTCATAGTTTATCCAATAATGGTTAATCTTATCATGATCTTAGCATTTAATAGCATTATAATATTGAAAATGACATTTGAATAACTAGATTTTTCTAAAATAATCCCAACATAATATATATATATATATATTTAAATTTTCGAAAATTATATATATGTATAATTGAAAATTATATTTTTATGATTAATAAAGAAATAAAACCAAATGATTCGATTTGTATATAAAATAACATATGCATGTATCACAAAATGTTTATTTAAAAGAAGATTTAACATAATAATGTGTTGAATAATAATCATATGAACATTAAATAATACATATTTAAATTCTAAAATGTTTAGAAAATTTCGAGTGCTTACAATTATAGATTTTTCAAACACGCACATGCCCAAACATCAGGACTACATCGCTTTAACTTGTAGTAATAGTTCACACGATGTCATTCCTATTACAACGAATGCCATGTCGTCCTTATTAAAGTCAATTAGAACACACTTCCACTTGAATACTACCAATTATCCAGAGCTTGCGCCTAAAGTGATCAAAAGGCACTTTTACTCCGAACCCATTCACGCTTATTAAGTAGTAATATATATATATAATATATATGTATGTATATATGTATATATTGGTATTTGTGACTTAATTGTTTTCGTTAATTATATCTGACAATAATATTTCAAAAAAAACTTATATGTACACTAGTATTTTGGTGTTTAATGATATTTTATTTTGATAATTATTTGTATCAAATTTGGTATATTAAAAGATATAGAAAAACAAAAAAAAACAAAATAATCCACATTATGTGAAGATAATGATAAAATATTATTTCAACAATAGGATGGAATTTTTTTTTTTTATGGATTCATATCCTTGTAACTTACATATATGTATATTACATATAAAACTTTGGGTGTTATTAATGAAGTATATGATATCTGTGAATGTGTATATTATATATGTATGTGTATACACACACACATATATATATATATGAAAGTTTTTGTAAATAAGTATAATTATAATTAAAAATAACTAAAATATAAAATTACAAATTAATATTCAATTAATTACAATAGAATATCAATTATTAGTAATTTAATAAAGAATTCTAATATTTACAATTAAATAGGAATATTCAAATATTTGTAATTGAATTTAATTTTTTACAATTACAATTCAAATATTGTAATGAATTTAATTTTTTTAAAATTACAATTCAAATATCCGAATTCGTCCAATATCCATTGGATATAATATGAGTATTGATTTAAATAATCATCAAATATTAGTATCCATCTAATATTTGATAAAGTTGAAACGAATAAGATACGATCACTACTTATACAATCCATTTACACCTAGCCCTGAACGATCCAAATGAACATATTCCACCATAGACTATGTAACATCAAGATGAAGACCACGAACGAAAGAGAGACTATTCCCCTTT
>JAOWBU010000049.1:0-75000 GCA_026212405.1 Petrea volubilis
TATTATATTTTTATTAAATACATTTGCAATATGGATGAATTTGGGCAACATGGCCGTGAACTAATGGAACCTAAACACTTGATTCATAGAAGAATGTTTCCATCCACATATTATTTTATTTTTATTAAATACATTTGCAATATGGATGAATTTGGGCAACATGCCCGTGAACTAATGGCACCTAAACACTTGATTCGTAGAAGAATGTTTCCATCCACATACGGTTATAACAAAGTAAGAAAAGTATATTCTAATGTTTGACTAAATTAACCGCATTTAAAATTCAAAATGTCGAGCAAGTTTTCTACATATTTCTAATTTTACATGTATCAAAAATGTAAATACATAATTTCACTACATATGCCACCATGACTAATTCACTTTATTTTTTAGTATAATAGTAAGAATTCGAAACGTAGAATAGGAGACTTTAATCGCTAAATATTGGTCAAACTTATTTAAACACTATCCTCATTACTAGTCTAGCGGCATATCCTAATCTGATTACAACACACACGTTTACTTACTTAAAAAATACTTCAAAAAGATTTCCAATAATTTATCTTAATCTCACCACAAATTATGTGTTTACCTATACCTTACTCATACGTGCCACATTGTGAAATAAAAAGGGAAAAAAAAATCAACAAAACATTAATTACTCTTCGAACAATATTATTATGATTACAATAATTCTAAAATAAACGCAATTTCCCACAAACCACTATAAATAACTCTACCCGTCCCATTACTTAACCACACCATTGTAGAAGAGAAGAAAACATTAACGAGATAAAAACATGGCACTCAATTTTTTTTCACTTCTATTCACCATGCTCTCAATTTTTGTTGCCTCGAATTTGCTCCGAACCGCCACCACCGCCGCCGCAGCCGATGGTGGAAAAATCGAGATCGGTGGTGGTGGCTGGCAGCCAATCCAGAACCTGAAGGATCCATACGTGGAGAAAATTGCACAATTTGCTGTGTCGAATGCTAGACAAGCGTTGCAATTTATGAGCATCGTTAGAGGAGATAGTCAAATTAACGAGGTCTATACTTTCTACAAGTTGGTGATCTCCGCCAAGGACCCCAAAACATCCACAACGGGTAACTACGAAGCAATTCTTTGGAGACTCACGTTCAACAAAGAAAACGTGCATCTCTATTCCTTCAAGAAAGTTGCTTGATTGAGATTAAATAATGTGTATGATTATACGAATGATGTTTTTTTTATGGTTTATGTAGTTAAAGAAATAATATAATAACGTCCGTTAGAAAGGTGAAATAAATAAATATTGGAGGAAGTTTTTTTTTTCCTTTGCAGTCCTTCATTTTATTGAAGATTGAATTTCTATCAGTTCCGTTTTGTATATATGAGAAATTATTTATCAAAATGTACTATTTGATATAATAGAGTTGATTAAAGCAGTCCATGAGTCTGGCAAAACGACTGTGTTCGAACTCAACGAATCAACTGCGAAAATAAACTTAGTAGGTGTATGTGTCTCTCAATAAAGGCTGCGATTTTTGAATTATTATAAATAAACCTTATTTCTAACAAAATTATTACACCAAAATCAATTCTGGCTATTTCATTATCTTGTAATAGTCTTGATAGTTTTAAATTGTTTGAATTCGACAATTCCTAAAAACTATAGTGCAGTTATTTTAATATCTTGTAATATCATGCATTTTTGGGACCCAAGATATTGGACGAATCTTTCTCATTCTTTGATTATGTATCAAAAGATAGAAATAGAACGGCCACAATTTTAGGTATCTATTCACTTAATCTTGTTCCATTTAGGTGCTATATAATATATTTATCTTGAAAACAAAAAATACAACTATGTGAAGTCCTTATCTCGAGGTAGCTGTTGCTATAACTAAATCATACATATTTCAACTCGACTATTTTCAATATAATTTTCTGGAAGCGAGTGAGACAAAGAATGCAACTCTTTCAATTCAAAATTTCAATGCCTTGTCATATTAAATTTCTAAATGTTTCTAATTTTACGTATATTGAAAAATTAAGGTGCATAATTTCACGAAATATTGAAGGCCCAAATTGTGATCATGAATAATTCACTCTATTCTTGACACTGATTAATAAGAATTTGTGACAAAGAACATATTTTTTTTCTCCAACATACTTTTTTTTTTCTTTCTTAAAGTAAACACATGGTTTTTATAATCAACTAATATTCGCAGTTACAAGATCAACTGTGATAACAAGAATATTCAACAATCCTTCTAAATTAGGATGGGTTTTCCTAACAATTAAATGCCAACGTAGGTGAAACAAACTAACTTGAAACAAAAAAGCGCAGTCTTATGCCTTAAACGGTGTGACCAATAGTTGTAAAATCCTCCTCTTTGCTCTTCAGGTAATGTAAGTAAACAATTAAAAGGGCATATCAACAATTTTCATATTTTATTTAGAATTTTTTGTAACTGTATTAACGATGGGGGTGTTACATGTAATTTTTCAAACTTGAGATATCCTACTCTCAATCAAAAATATTGAGTCTACAAAGGGAAATCTATACCTACCTTTTGTTTTTTTGAAAACATAAAATAATAACTATTATTTATGCAATATCCATCGCTATGGCATCATACATAAAGTCAAGACATAGATTCAATTTGTTGGAAGTGTTTGACATGGTATTATGTTCATAAGACCCTAAATGCCTTTTATGTGTGGGTCCCACATGTATTGAATTTCATAAGAGTGTTTGCAATGGAATTAAGCGGATTTTCGGCTCAACGGCTCAAGAAGTTTTTTTATTTGATCACGAGAGGTGGAATGTTTTATAACATGCCATTTTACAATAGGGTTAATTTCAATTTTGTTCCCATAGTTATGCATTTTTCCAATTTTGGTCTCATTCGTTTCAATGTTCTCAATTTTTATCCCATATGTTTCAAAATTTTGCAATTTTAGGACTCTTCTAAAATTCCGTCTAATCTTTAATGGTAATGTTACGCACACCTCATGTAGGACCAAAATTCCATTCAATTTTGGTCACATTGGTTTCAATTTTTTCAATTTTGGTCCCATACTTTCAAATATTTGCAATTTTGGGACTTGACAGAAAATTTGAAACGTATGGGATTTAACGGTCACGTGAAGCTTGCGTGTCTTCGCCATTAAAGATTAGACGGAATTTTAGAAATGTCCCAAAATTACAAAAGTTTTAAACATATGGGACCAAAATTGAGAAAATTGAAACATATGAGACTAAAATTGAGGAATTTGAATCGAATAGGACTAAAATTAGATAAAGGCATACTTAAAGGATCAAAATTGCAATTAACCCTATAGTTACCCCTGTAATTATATACAATCATACAACATAGAAATTTAAAGTTTGGATTTTATTTTATTTTTTATACAATTATACACCATAGAGATTTAGATGTTTTTTTTCCATTATTTAATCATATTTAATTAAAAATCTTACAACTTTTATTGGGTTCGACTTTCTATTGGATTAGGAAATTTAATTTTAATTGGTTTCAAGTTGTATGTGAAATCCAAATATATAAAAACTTAATTCGCTTATTGATTCTGTATAATTATGTCAACGTGCTTCATATCACAACTAATTGATTGTGTTGAGATGTTTCTTGAAAGATAAAAATTAATAATCCCATGCCTTGTGTTACATTAGCCTAACATCAATATATGACAAAAGATTAAAACTGACATTAAATACGAATGGCAAATGTTTTTACTTGTGTGGATCCTATTTCAATGGGCACTTGATGAGCCAATCCACCTACACATATTGCTTTTACTTATATATCGGGAGTTACTCCACGTATTGCTTGACGTAAAATAGATAGTCGATTTGATTTTGTCTTTTATTGAATTTTTTTCATGGCTTGATAAATAATTTGATAAGTCAATGACTTTTTTCGTGTTTCAGAATACAATTAACCAACATGTTAACTAATTGATTGCGATTAATTGGATTGGAATTTGTTGTTTTTCTATTGCAGTGCCTTGACATAACATGAGCATGAAAGGGGTTTAAGAATCAATTTTCTTTTTGTATGGGCTAAAATAACTTATTTTGGCTTTTTTACCGCATATTGTGGAGTGGATATCAAAAGATGTGAAAGATCTCCCTCCAAGCTGTACATACGACATTCATCGAATGCGACTTTCCACAGAATTCTATATATATCTATGTGATCAAGTATGGAATTTTGTTTACTCACTTTAAATTGAGTATCCGTTCCTTCCCTTTCCTGCTAGGATTGGAAATCCTATATTTTACATATTCATACAATTGAATCCTTGGATTTTTGAAATAGTGTAAAAAGAAGTGCTTTGAATCATTGCTATTTGACTCAGACCTATTCCAAAAAATTCAAGGTAGTTTGAATTGTTTGTTGACAAAGTTAGGAAAAACCTCTTAAATTATTTCAATATTGAACCTTGGACATATAAGAGTTACGAATCGAATCTCTTTAAAAGAAGATCCTTTTATCTCATGGTAGCCTGCTCCAGTCCCATTACGAAACTCACAATAAGAAAACAAGAAGGGGGGAAATAGTACAATTAGGGCTTGGCTTAGGTTGGAATGTTATTCAATTGAGCAGACTTTTTTGCAAAGGTATTGGAAGTAACTATACATCCAAAAATGAGGGCACAAACATAAAATTACAAGCTCAATTTGTAATGCAATATTGTAATCCTCAAAAAGCACCCCTTGGAGGAATGTGTTATAGGCCCACTTTCAACATTTCTAATTCAGCTTGATTACAAGCCAATACGGCTCATAAGACATTCTACACTCGAACAAACGAGCATTATTAGTATTGCACGGTTTCGTAATACTTGTAATACTCCTATCAAATACATTTGTTACAATCTAACACAGAACTAAACTGCCTACCTATCAAATGTGCAGTTTGGTTCGCAAATCTCCTCACCAAATTAAATTGCGAGTCTCCTATGTCCTTGCTAATGACATGACAATCATCTATAATAAGTCCCAAATCTGACAATTGAGGAGTATTTGAATATAACACTTGCACTACAATCTGTGCATCGGAATGAAGAATGACTTTGCTCCATCCCTTGTCCTTAATCCAACTTAAAGAGTCTCTCACACCCATAGCTTCCGCTATTGTCGATTGAAATAAACCTGACCAAGACCCTAAACAAACGGCTACAAGACACCACAAGTTGTCCTTGCAAATACACCACGAGACATGGTTAAGGATTTCAAAAAAATAATGGAATTTGCTTAGTAAATCAAGTCATAACACTAAATGCTTGAACGTTTTATTTATATGTTCTTGGATGTATTGAAGTAGGGCTTTGATTTGTTGGATACTAAATATTGTTAAATATTTTGATATTGAGGTTACTTGAAGGTTGGATGTTAATTGAGAATATTGTTTGAATATTGTAACAAGTATATTATGATATTGGCCCGTCGGATAGTAAATCAATGAGTGCATTGGAAATAAAAATTGAAAACATATACAGTTAAAGAGTACTACATAGATAGCTAGGTGATTATGTTGCTTAGCTAAATGAAATATTTTCTGACTAATAGGTGAGCCCGTGTGGCAGAACATTACTGGATAATGAGATCGAACTTCAATAAACACATTTATATGAGAGATTCCAGCCTTTCCTTGTTGGAAGTAGGATTCCTATTTATTATTAAGAGTATACTTGATCATGTTCATGTGTGATTCTATTCTTTTTACTTGTTTGGGGCTTGCCACCAGATGGTTAATACTCAGTCTTGATTATATTATGTTTTATCAATAATTGAATCGTTTGAGACTTGTCGCATGTTACACACTGCCCTAGATTCTTACATGGTATTCACACTATTCTTTCGATAAACCCTTTTGTATTGTATTGCTCAGCTTTGCCGCCCATTGTAAGATATTCTAAATTGTGATTAATTCCTTGTATCTGTTGGGAAAATCGGGAATAAAGTGTTATGCAAAGCAAAGTGCTACGCACACGAGAGCCACCTCCTCAGCTTATGATGCAAAGTGTTATGTGTGCAAGAGCTATCTCTTGAGCGTGCAGGAACCACCTCTAGAGTCATAACAACTAGTGAGAATTGTATTATACTTTTGAACTTGGCGTCCCTTATGTTTGCACCCTATTTCACTATGTGAATGATTTCGATGTGATAATGACTTCATTAGAGAGGGGCTTGAAATGGGTCGAGGGACCCCAAATAGATCGTGGGGCTCAATAAAGAGTCAAGGGAGTCGAATGAGTTGTGGGGTCCATAAAGGATCGTGGGACTATAGCAAAGCTCAAAGGTCTAGGCTCTTTCTAGGTTAACCACGTAGAAGAATTGGGAACATAAGGTAGAACTAATATTATTTTTAAAATTTTCAATATCATTTTGATGAAGTAGAAATTTTGATTTGAAGATAAATCATTCTAAAATGTTTCATCTTATTAATCAGTTTGTACAGTGTTGTTCTATATCATTATGATTCTTTGCTTAAATACTTTCATTGTTTATCGTAATGCACCCTCACCCCTCACTAAGTCACTTGGACTCACTCTCTTGGTTTTGCAGTGGAGTTATTTGATAACAATGGAGTGCCATGACAAAGGAACGTGTTGGTAGCTTTGTATTAGTGGCACAAATGTATTGTAGCACTACAAGAAAGTGGCATTTAGCCACAGATTTAAAAATGCCGTGAAAAAAATAGCTACAGATTAGCCACAAAAAAAATCCGTAGCTAATCCATGGCTAAATGTAGCCACGAAAATTCCGTTGCTAAATTTGGTGGCTAAATTGGCGCGAAATTTGGCGCCAATTTATGCACGAATTTTTCATAGCTAAATCAGCTAAATTAGTGGCTAGATTTAGCTACGGAAAATCCGTCGGCAA
This sequence comes from Petrea volubilis, assembly GCA_026212405.1. NCBI lineage: Eukaryota > Viridiplantae > Streptophyta > Magnoliopsida > Lamiales > Verbenaceae > Petrea > Petrea volubilis. Next base: position 6,900 of record JAOWBU010000049.1, read on the forward strand.
ATAGCCATGGAAAATCTGTGTCTAAGAACTATGAATTTAGCTACGGATCTACTTAGCCATGAATTTTTCTTGGCTAATAGGTACGGATTTTTTGTAGCTAATCCGTGGCTAGATTTCCATGGCTAACCTCCGTGGCTGAAGTTTAGCCACACCACTTTTAGCCATAGAAAAAATTCGTGGCTAAATCCGTGGCTAATCACAATTTTTCTTGTAGTGCTAGAAGTTGTGATGAGGTATTTTAGTTAAGTTTTCTCTTTTGAAGGCTTGTAGTGCTTTGTGTGCATACGCATGTAATAGGTTAAAATCATTGTACTTATGTGTAATTACTTTCGAGACGAGGAAAGGATTGCGCCCCATGTATTAAGCAGTGACTACCTTTTGTGACTTATGGTGCTTATAAAGTCAACATACATTTTACTGGATTGAAATTTGCTATTTAGTTTGAATGGGAGAATCTTGGATTTTAAGGTTGTGTTTTGCAATATTGAGTTATATAGATCAGTTTTCGTTTAACGACCCAGCCTGGCATCTTCTACTTGGGACCAAAGCATTACATTTATTCTCCCATCTAATGTGTAGTTATAAATTTTCTTTACTTGAAAATAAGTATCTATATATTTTTAAAAATCTTTTTACCACTATTGAAATTTAATGAACTCAGAAAAAATTAGGAGTAATAAATTCGAGGCTATAATAAAAAGACAAGACGTATACATATGACAAGAAAGGGTGTTTTGGTCAAATTAGATACTATTTTCACATGTCAACTTGGAAAAGTTAAAGAAATTTTTAAAGTATAGGGAAGTAAGTATTACATATGCAATGATGTAACATAAGTAATTAACACTAGCGATATGGGTTGTGTGCTTCATACTTTAATATTTATTAATTTTCAAATGTATAAATAATTTTCTATATATTTATCAAAATTTATAATAAGTTAACATATAATTTAAAAATAGAACTAGGAAAGGATAAAAAGAAAGATAAATGTAAGAGGGAGAAGAGAGACTAGCAAATAGAAAATGATACTAACTGAAGCGTTGATTTAGTCGTTTCACTTTTAAAAAAAAATAAAAATTAATTATTTTAAGGCCCTTACGCTTGATATGTGTATATATATTTCACAATTCGAGTGTTCCCTTCAACGGAATTCTCGTCACTACAAAAATAAATTAATGAAAGTATTGTTCTTTTGCTTGACCATAAAAGTTCATCTTTCATTCCAAATAAAAGCTATATTAAAAAATGCAAAAGAAGTTATAAAATAATTTACTCAACATTAGATTGCTCACCAAATAATGTATTTTCTTTGGGGTTTATTCATTGCATTTTATTCTGTTTTTTCTTCTTTTATGGTGGGGAGGGAGAGGGTATTGACTATTAATCATATTTTAAGCGTGGAATGAAGATGAGTTTTGATTATTTTTTTTTTTAATACCATGTATTATATTCCACGCCAGTGCTCCGATTGACTTTATTTTCTAATAAATCAGCCGGCACTTATGCATCTCCATTGCCAAGCCCGACCTTGTTGTGATCCCTCCTTTGCTTGTCATTTTATTGTAGGTTTTATTGCTTTGTTTTTCGTTTTTCATTATGGCTTGTGGAGCATTTTCATTGATTGCTTGTGCAATATGCGTTGAGTTACTTGTTTCCGATGAATTCCTATTGACTATTCTCATGCACGTTGAATCCTCTTATAGGGATGGCAACGGGACATGTATGGGGTAGGTCTAGCCAAACCCAGACCCGCCCCGAATCCGCCAGGTCCGGGTTGGACCCAGTAAACCCGGTTTATGTATTTAAAATAAATTAAAAAATATTTTTTTTAAGAAAATCGATATTATAACAACTTTATAAACATGAAAAGAAATATATAGTACTACTAAAGCACTAATTATTTACAATTTTTTATGAACATATTTTAATTTTTAAAAAATTAAACATCGCTATCACCTATTTATTTGCACATATTTTGAAATCATAACTTAATTATTAATGTTATATAATTATTTTATATACAAGAGTGTCATATTGATTTGTTTAAGTAACTATTTATGTAATATATATTTTTATATATTAAATATAGATGTATATTATATAAATTTACATAAAATAATAAATAAAATATATATGTATATATATTAAATTACTAACCGGGGCGGGTCCGAGTTTTAAAATGAAGACCCGCCCCAGACCCAATTAGGAATCTTAAAACCCGCCCCATTAGGGGAGGGGGCCGGGTTCGGGTCGAACTCGGACCCATTGCCATCCCAATCCTCTTACAATATTTTATAAATTCCACGACACTATGACAGTGTTTTGTCGAGGAAACAATACAGCCATACATTTGGATGATTCTTTAGTAATAAAATGTAAATATGCATGTATTAATTTTGTAACAATTAAAAATAATATCTTGTGTATATTTAGATAAACTCTCCAGAAATGTGTGTGCGCTAAAACAATATTCTAAAAGTCATAACCTTTCTAGTCCATGTGAGTTGAGTTTACTTCCCTGTCGCATGTTTCGTACTTGTCGCATGATCTCTATACAAAGGCATTTTCATGGCTATCCATTTTTTGTCATGTTTGAAATATTACTTTCAATTAATAGATCAAAGTTAAATTCATCGGGGGAACTCAGTTCACCCTACTGCAGGAATGTTGATGGGAGACTTAGTCATATTATCTACAATAAAAAAATGCATGAATCTTGTTTTGTTTCTTTATTGATATTAAGTGGGGACTGCACGTTGTATTCTTGTAATGGATAGAAATTTGAACTGATGTATTGTGTTATGGTTCTTGATGATAAATTATGAAATTTTATGTAGGTCATGCAACTGTCGCGAATGGTCTATTATGGTTTAAATATTTTATGTGGTGAATGAAATTTGTACTTTATTCAAATTATGGTACAATGATGTATTAATTAGTTCTTCTTGGAAAAAAAAAAAGGAATAGTTAGTGTTTGGTTTTCTTAAATACTATGTTTCTTGAGTGAGAAATTTGAGTCCGGGTATGGAACTTGAATTATTAATCTATGTGTTCGGCTCTAAGTGCATGGGAGCATAGTGCGTGGTTAGATTATTTTAAACATTTTATGAATGTGATAGTTGTTTTGAGGATTGTTATGTTGTCCAAAAACGTGTACAATCCTTGTAAGATTAATTACGAAATACTTTTTCTAGTGAATAATTTGGAGTTGGTTTATCTTACGGTGTATTTAAACCATCATCAATTATATTTAGTTCCAAGTTTATTTTTTGACTTCTACAAATTAGTAGATTAATTATCTCGTATTTGTGTTATAGAGGAACAATATTATGAATTATTTGTAAGAATAATTTTAATTGCAGGATCGATGCTCTATGAATTTTAGAACACCAAAAACATATATATTCACAAGAAATTTATTGTACCTGATTCAACCATTGAGTCATATGGAATATTACTCGGCTAGATCTTCCTCTCCTTCTCTACAACTAATTTGACAGCCTTTAATGGGAAAAGCAATTCTCAATACGTAGAGTGGAAAGGGGACCTAGCCGCATATAAATAGAACCCTAGAGAGTCCTCCCATCACGGGCTTTCTAGGGTGGGCCTACACCAAGCTGTCAAAACTATGTCTGCTAATTAAAAACCTTAATATAGTGGGTCAATAAAGCCTTATAAGTCAAGTCCTATTAGCCGTATTTATTTAGCCCGTTTTTATTTGATTAAAAATAAAATGTTCAATTAATAGAAGTCCAAAATAAAATTCTAACATTCTCCCACTTGGACAAATATTAATTGAAGTTTTTTTTTTTTTATTCCTCCAAAAATTTATTTGAGAAAACGACTCTCGGGCTAAATTACAAGTTTTGACTGTGGCCACATTTTAGAAAACGACAATATGGCAAGAGGACAAGACTTATGCAATTTGGTCCAATGAAAACTACTAACATCGGATCATGGCGGTGATTGTATCCTTAATCGACACAAGACCTTCCATGGTCCCAAACACTAGCAACTCCATCGACATGGATTCAGACTTGGTGATGTAGCAAGAAATAATATCACAACATGACTCAAACATATGCTATTTAATTGTCGGTCCTTTGATTTTCTTGTAAGATATGGATTTCTGTACCAAAATGAAATCCCAAGAAAATCTGATTTTCTTGCAAAATATGAGTTTCTAAAACAATATGAAATTCCAAGAAAATCAATATGGATTTCTTGTAAAATATGAGTCTCGAGGTCAATATGAAACCCTAAAAAAAAAAATCCAATGTGGTTTTCTTGTTAAAAAAATGAAATTCTAGAACAATATGAAATTCCAAGAAAACCCAATGACTTCTTAGGAAGTCGTGTATGTCTCGATTAATAATCGGATAACAACATGGTGTCATTTATGAGACATACCCATCTCTTAAGGCCAACACCAAGCCTTAAGATATCAAAAAATGTGTGCACAAATATGGATTAATCCAAGAGCTTTATATCTAGATGCGCATAGTCCAACTTAACCCTGTAACAAAATGGGTTAAATACTACTATATGAACCAAGTTAAATAGCTCCCACTGTTTCAATATACCAAGACTTGATTGCATATACATGTTAAAATTATGTATATCCCACTTGACGGATATCGACTAAACCATCCACTTTTCAGCAACTGGCCCAAAACACTATGTGTTCTACCACAATGTTGTTTATCACCACCAAGTTTGTACACGTGAGAAATTTAACTTCATATATGAACATATTTGAGGATGAATAAACACTTGATTACACCATAAACAAAATCCTCAACCAAGAATAGATGGAATCATCAAAGATATATCGTGAGACAACGTTCAATACAATCCACACATGTAGTGTTTTAGCAATAACAACCAAACATTGGCCTTGATTTATTCGGGGCTTTTAAATTCTTCACAAGAATCTCCACAGCAATTACTTATTCCACTCAAGTTAATAAGCAATTCAAAATTAGAAGAATCAATCACTCCAAAATGAGTCTCCTCTATATTAATTTAAATTTGTAAATATTGAATCAAGAAAATGTGCAACAATATGCCCCCCCATCAATCATAAAAGTACATCCAAGTCAAATGATTCAATTATCAGGCCTACTAACGATGACCAAATGTAGGCAATTTGAGAAATCAACAATCAATTTCAAATCTTATTGACCAAGTCATAGTATCAAGCAAGAGTTTATTTCTCCAAGCATTCATGAAAATAATAAGACATTATTGTGCTTGGTTCATGAAATAACTCAGACAATCAGTCAACAATTTATTGACCATTTAATATTTCAATTTGTCCAAAACAAGAAGTTCTATCTTTAAATTTTCAATCAAAATTTTACCGCCAAAAGAGAACTTGAATGCTATAAAAAATTAGAAATGGAGAATTTTCAAGTTCATCATATTATAAAGAAATTTATTTGAAACAAGGAGAGTAAACGATTTATCCTTATCGACATGCGCCCCCTTTTGAATAAATTTCTTACCAACAAATTTTGATTGAATTATTCATGGAACTTCTCATCGATCAAATATTTTCTCATAATTGACAATTAAAATAATGATCCATATTTATGGACTCCCACACATCATTGTGAAACATGGATTACAACAAAGTCCATGTATTCCCAAACTAAAATATCAAACTGAAAACTATAAACCATACATATTAGTTTCCCATGATCAGTTAAACAATTCAATAACAATAAAGAAATGCAAAATATCTTTCTTCAAAATCGAAATAAAGATATTTGCTAGATAAGATCTTCAAATATTAGATCCTAATGTGATATCGAAAGCGACTATATCAATTAGATCTACAATGGGAAAGTAATAAGTTGGGCTAAAAATTTTCTCATTCAAGTTTTAAATAGACTTAGGTATATAGACAAGAATCTGAATTTCTAAATTACTTTCTCATGCAGCACCAACAGTAAATATACGATCAATATTTTTAAATATTGCACAATAACTCCCGATTGAAATCTATTATTAAGATTTCTAATAGACTTCTCTATTAAATATACAAACTTCACGTTTCTTCAGTATAAGGAGGAAAAACAAGAACATGAACACACTTAGAGAAGTTTCTCAAGGTATGACACTTAATATTATTCATACCAATTACTTAGAACTGTTAGGTTGATAAGTAAAGTTTCATAATGGGTACACTTTTTAAGATAAATGTGGAATTTCAAATATGTTCCCAAATATTCACAATCATGATGATACCTCACCATTTGTAAAAGACTTTTCCAAATATATTAGTCATTTTCAAGAAGGCAACTTGCAAATTCTAAGAAGACAACTACGGTGAAATAAACTGAGTGTAAATCTTCACACAAACCATGAATAGTTCCTTTTACACATTATGAGAAAAAACTATGATCAAAAATATCAAAAAGGTATGAATGTTAATAGCACCATAACTAATTTGGTCAAAAGTTTGAATAATCTTTAAAATACTAATTGAAAATGCTAATTTCAATTAACAATGTGATTCTTCCACTCTCAAGTGACCTAAGCATTTTGTCATCACATCAAAGAATTTCTCTTTAATATATTTCATGAAATAACTTTATCAAGAGGAGGAACTCTATAGTATTCATAAAAATAACTACACAGTACATATGACAAATACTTTGGAAAACCAACAAATAGGCTCTTTTGTTATTTCTCATGGTCAAAAGAAACAAATCACATTTTATCAAATTGAAATAAATTCAATTTTCAAAGCTACCAATGGTAGTCTTTTCATTCAAGTATTCCTCACATATGGACTAAACAAGCCCATTTATCTACAAGCTTTTAGCCCATTGGGTCTTTACAAAACATTAACCCCATAATATATGATTTATTTGACCAAATAATGAACGAGTCTAACTTTCATGACCACAGTCTATTGTAGAAAATCAAGTTCTCTACTTATCGAAAATTAATATCTTCTATGACTCCATTCATACATATGACACAAATCCTTATGTTCAAAACTCGTGAGCTATGAGAATGATTTGCACATAATCAAACTCTGGGAGAATAAATTGATAATGTACATCATTCATGTCAAATATAGAGGAATTAATCCTTAAAATGTGGTTTAAACTTTTAAGATATCCTAAAGTCCTCCAATCATAAAATGCTTCCTATCGTGAAATCAAAAGCAATATTTATGACATCAAAATCACGGAATAACAGATTCTTTTGACGCACAACCCCAATTTTGCGCTCAAATCAAATAGATAGAGCCGACTCCCACAATAGTCAGATCATTGCTCATTTGCTTATAAAGTGGCTTTTTCAACAATTAGGAGACTCAAGTGATAATTCTTATTATTCAAAACAAAGCATTCTAGCAAAGCAACAACTTTAGAGATTTTATTAAATGCAAGGTGGTGTCTGTATCGATAAATCTCATGATAAACACAGTATATCATATCCATCTCATATTGCCTTTTAAAGTAAGAAATAAACTTACTCTTGTTGGGTAACTTAGAATAAATTAAAGACAAATATCTAATAATAGACAATCTTATTCCATATGCTGATATATACAAAACATGCCCAAACATAATATCAGCTAACAAGATCAAAACCTCTTATGTGATAACAAACTCCCATTTGGGTAGAGTATGCTACACACAAAGGCTCTATTTTCCACAAATACGATTAACATGAATGCCATAATAGTCATGTAGTGTGGGGAGAATTAGTGAGAATAAACTTAAACCAGTGAACTTATTTACTAGAGGATCTAGGTACACTATGACAAAACTCTCCTTTGGGCAGAGTATGTCATCCACAATAGGTCCTCTACATGCAAGAACGAGCAGGAAAATATCCTGATCTTCGAAAAGTTGACTCCTTTGGGAGAACAAACTCTATATATCAGTACATCCCCATCAATATGTTCTTACACTACCACCATTTAAGTTCATAGTAATAGTCCAAATCAACAAGAATACAATGAATTATCAATACGCAATTAATCGGAATAAGCTTGAAACAATATAGCTTTATTCCTCCGAGAGTCCAACATGTCATGACAACTCCCCTTTGGGCAAAGTAGTCACACATGATAGGTCCCTCCTGTGCAAAACGGTATAGAAGTACCCTAATCTTCGAAAATTGCCTCCTTTGGGAAACTAACTCTCTAGATCAGCATACCCCTATCAATATGTTCCGCACCTACTAATCAAAATTATCTCATATATCTTACCCCCTTTGGGCAAGTAAGAATGTATAATAATTTTATCAACTCGAACTATGCATGTGAAATTTTACAAGTCTCAATAAATAAAACACTTTGGTGTAACTATTTATCTCAACTCATAAAATTAACACATAACCGAGTTTAAGATAAATTGCCTAACTTGCAAAATTAAGTACTAAAACGATATGTACTTTCAGGGGTCACAAATAGAATTCCATGCATTCAAGTTGTCACTAAATATAATATACTTAACTATGAGATAACAAAAAGTCTAACAAATTAGGTGACTTAATATCATAGCAAGTGACAAAAGCTACATACTATATTTACAAGTGATAAAGGTGAATCAAATTATAGACTGATGTACACAAAATTAGAAAGTGTCATGCATTAAACCAAAATAAATTATACATCATAATTCAACAATTGAAACCTTCACATCAAACATATAAATCTTGATCGAATTATACACATACATATATATTGAATCACAGACACACGCATATATATTTATGTATATATATATATATATATTTTAAAAGAACTCACCAAGCACATGTATACACAGAATCTTATTTATGCAATTATGTAATCAATCATGAGATTACCTAATCAAACTATATGTGTATTTAATAATGAAACTATATGTAATCAATCGTGAGATTATCTATATATACATGAATAGATATATACGTATTTAATAATAATAAACCAAGTGTTCTTTTGTTTCCACAACAGACAAACAAGTATTCGGGAATTAGGCTGGTTATATGGCTACAAGTATTTGGGAATAAAATAGCAGAACCATATTATCGAGCCGAATGCACTTTGTTATTTTAATAGATTTGTCCGATTCAATTTATGTATATCACCGCGAAACAAAAACACGAGATTTGTCATGATAAATCAAATCTTAATTGCAGACATTATAATATGCAATTGGAAATTAGAATCGTGCGACAATTCAATCTACTTATAATACTTGAGATAATAGAATAAAGCCATAAAACATGTATGATAAGAATTAGGGTTCTAAATCCATGAGCATCTAGCTCTGATACCAATTGTAAGAATAATTTTAATTGCAGGATCGATGCTCTATGACTTTTAGAACACCAAAAACATATATATTCAGAAGAAATTTATTGTACCTGATTCAGCCATTGAGTCGTATGGAATATTACTCGGCTAGATCTTCCTCTCCTTCTCTACAACCAATTTGACAGCCTTTAATGGGAAAAGCAATTCTCAAGATGTAGAGTGGAAAGGGGACCTAGCCGTGTATAAATAGAACCCTAGAGAGTCCTCCCATCACGGGCTTTCTAGGGTGGGCCTACACCAGCTGTCAAAACCATGTCTGCTAATTAAAAGCCTTAATAATAGTGGGTCAATAAAGCCTTAAGTCAAGTCCTATTAGCCGTATTTATTTAGCCCGTTTTTATTTGATTAAAAATAAAATGTTCAATTAATAGAAGTCCAAAATAAAATTCTAACATTATTTTCCACTACAAGTACTTTTAAAGAATTTATAAAAGATAATTACTATGCAATTATTACCAAAAACATCCAATGACTTATAATTTTTTTCATATTTCGGCTCATGTTGTTGAATAGATTAGATATTACACATTTATCGATACCGAGCCTTGCACACCCGAATTATGTGGTTAGTTATTTTTCATTTATGTTTGCAAATAGCTTTTCCTTTCCATCCTCGTCCACTGGTATCTTCGTGATTCCATTCATAGTTGCAAATATTTACATGACAATTTTTGTGTGCATAGGTGAGGGTCTGATAAGGTGTTATTGTTTAAATGAAAGGAAAAACCAACACATAACCTGCCGAGCTTAAATTGATCGTCTTCAATACTATTGTTATATGGACATCTTTGATACATGCTTATAAGGCATTTGGACCCTTTAAAATGTATCTTTAAGCGCATTTGATTTCTCGTCGAATTTCTTATGAACCGATCAATTGTAATCCGCCTTACATTAGGAATGTCATATAATACGGTATAACAATCTCCCCAAAGAGATGAGTGCGCGAGCTGATCAGTTAAGCTATCTATTCAAGATTGGGTATATCTTTGCCATATACTATTTTTAATATACAGGGATAATCTACAAATCAGCCCTTCGAGCTTCACACGTGCACGCTGTAATGTATTGAGATTGCTCTAAAACAAACAAAGATAAAACTGTTTATTAAAAAAGTGATCATTTTTTCTTTCAAAATATTAATGAAGGGTATTTTAGTCAACTCATTCATATATCTATTTTTTTATTTTTTTTAAATAAAAAATATTTCAAATATTCCAAGGGTAAAATGGATTTTGTATTACTTCCGTCTGTTTTACCAACAAGTCCACAAAACTTAGGAGAGTTTTGGTAATTACCGATACAAGAGAGTGTTGTTTGTAATTTGGCCTAAACTCAAAGGTAGTGGGAGTAATTATCCCTTATTATTATTAGTTAAATCCTATTGGATCTAGGACTATAGGACTAACCCTATTAGGCCTAGGACTACTTCTTAACTTACAAATCCTAGAATGTCTTAAATTAGGATTGTGCATTATATTCATTGAGGAATTAAGTTTATTCACACACTAATAAGGAACATAGTTTATAAACTAGATAGATAGAGAGAGAGAGAGACAGAGAGAGAGAGAGAGCGAAAAACAGAGCACGCAATGACACTTAGGGATTCAAGAATTGAAGATGCTCGTCCAAATTTGCCGTTGACCCATGTCATGCGTGGTCTTGCATTCTTGTTTCTTTTAAACCATGTTTACTAAAACCAATTGATGTGACTCTTCCTTAAAAAAAATAGTTACAGGGTGAAAGCACTTTCAAGAGTTTAGATTATTTTATAATATTAAATACTTTATATTATAAAATAATCTACTGAACTCTTGAAAGATTTTAATGTACAAGATTTTATAAATTTAAGTGGCAGTAAGATAGATTAGCCTATTTTCGAGGAAATATTAAAATGAATGTACAAATTATTTTCTCAGTCTCGATACAGTTCTATAATTGGATTTGATAAATAAATAAATAAATAAAAGAAAGAGGGTAATGGGATGACAATTTTTTGAGTTATGCAAGTTTGATAGACTATTGTATGTTAGCTGATATTGTGACTTCCGAATTATTAGATTCACAATCCCACGATTAGTCCTAAATGAGTGAAGCATTGGATATTATGGGAATCAGAATATATTGAATTAAGTGATTTCTTCCCTCTATTTCTTTTATAAAAATGCATTTTTACAAAATTTATGACTTATTTAAATGAATTAATTTCTTGTCTAAGAAGTAGATTTGAGCATGCTGTGTTATGAATTTTCCTATGTAAAGTCAAATTTTTTATATGATGTGCTTATGTGTATATATGAACATGTTCTGAACACTTGGAATATCATCAATAGAAATGAGATTCGAAATTTTCGACCGTACTATGGGGTATAGTAACAATCTCCGAACTCACTTAACGGAATTATAATTAAGGTTCTCCTACGGATAATAATAATAATAATAATAATAATAATAACAATAGTATTGGACCCACTAACGGGGTTATAGATAGGACATTGGTCAAGTTAGCCAATAGAAATTCGAAATTTTTACGAGCATTGATATGTAAATGAAAGTGTTTGATTATGTCCTGTTATTTATTTTGCCACTTGAAAGTTTGGAACTTTAATTTTAAAACTTGTCTATGTTTGCAAATGTGAGTTTTATATTATGTGTATATGTAATTTGTTCAAATTCGATAGAAAGTCAGGAGATCCCTTACTGGGTGAGTGTCGTTCTCACCACTAACAACCATTTTGTAGAGAATGGTATATTGAGCAAGGTGATGATGACCAGTTTGGGGGTTGGTGATCAAATTGAAGTCATCCATGTCTAGAAAACTTAGTATCATTATTAATTATGTCATTTTGTTTTAAGAATCAATTCATTGAGACTACTATAGCTTAGTTTTCTTTTTGACGTTTTTAAACTGAAAATTATAATAGTTATGGTTGATATCTTTTCCACTATGATGCCTGATTGAGGTTTTGCAATGAGCATTTTACAATTTTAGTATATCTTGATTTTCGTAACTTGGTGTCTTTAAGTCCTTTCGGGCTAAGGGGCATCATCATGCCACGTATCGGATCTGGAGTGTGACAAGGAGTATCGTAACCGTCGAGACAGGAAGATTTATGGTTGGATTGGCCTCAAAAAATATTACAAACAAGAAGATGCCATAGGAAAAGAGTTAAGAAGTTTTGGACAATTAACAATAATTTTTGAATTCAATGAGAAACGAGGAGAGAAAGCGAAAGTCTTTTGGATGATTTAAAAATATAATATTGACGACCTTAATGATAAGGTGGCGGAGTTAACAACTCAAAAGAATCAATTGAATGGAGAAGATATCAATTAAGCGCGATACTAGATAAGGATTTGATAGTCATTACGCACATTTTATTTTGCTTATTGGTTCATTTGGTCATTTGTAAGATTTTGTGCAAGATGGAACAAAAATGAAGAAAAACTCATGTTAATGTAATTAATGGGCCATGTTTCAGTATAAAATAAGCATACTGGATAGGAAGCCCATCATTTAACATGAAAAACCTTGTGTGCCAGCACAAGATGAACAAATGCTTGAATTTGTCACCAGGGAACTTGTGTTCCAGCATGAAGACCTTTTGCTCTAGCATGGCATGAAGTTTCGGAAATCAATTTGAAGTCAGAAATCCAGTGCTTTTGTGATGTGCTCTCTAGCACAAGATTTCTTATGCGTGAACACAATAGACACGAAATTAGAACCCAATACTGATTAGGAAAGATTTTTAGTGAATTTTTACCTTATTTTACTAGGGTTACACATTCTATATAAACAGTTTGTGCTATCGAAGAAGAAAATCCTTTATCTTTCATCTCTTACATTGTTTTTCTCTAGTTTAGTTTTCTTAACACTTCATCACTTAGGAGCTTCAAGAATTCTATGGGAATTTACAACAATAACAACGACGATGCCCATAGAGTGTTTGTTATCTAATCTTATATTTTGTCTATTAAAAATCATGGTATTATTTATGTTTTTATGATGTTTTCTAATTTAGTCATAATCTAATTTTCTTTTCTAGAATTATAAATAAACCTTTTTGAATGAATTGAATTTATGTTGATTTCCCTTTGTTATTTTATGGTTTTTGATTGCTTTTTCTCTTGAGTGCTTGTTTTATCTGCCTAGTTGCTTGGCCACCATCTAGGTTGGTTATCTAAATCCTAATTGAGCTCAGAGGAGGATATTAGGATAGGTTGACGAGAAAACCCCGTGTTCAATTTATTTGAAGCGACAAATAAGATTGATCCATGGTAGGGTATGATTACACTTCCACTCCACAGGTAGTCCATTTTGAATATGTGGTAAATAATCTTCTTTTATTAATTAACATAGGAATATAGTGGACTATGGTGTAAGAAGTAATTTATTATATGGTCGGAAGATACGTGTAATGTTGATTGATTTGGGACTAGTAATTAGGGTCATTAAATTCAAAGGCGAGATAAGAATGGGTTCAATTAGTTTAACTAGGGGATTTTGTAATTTTGGGCTCTAGTCATATTGAACTTCCAATCCTTGTTTGTTGTTTATTATTTGCTTTTCTTGCTTTTAATTATTTCCCCTATAATATTAGGATTGTTTGAATAAAGACTGAATTGCACTAGAATAGTAATTAAAATGCTGAGTTACTTGTGGGAACAATATTGGACTCATTCTTTATTACTTGTTAGGATAATTATACTCGCGTATTGGTGGCTTTTGCACCAATAGGATTTTTGATGTAGTTTAGTGTGTTCTTATTTATTATTTGTGGTTGCTCACTGGTGTATTTTCTTGAATAAAATTTAATTGGACTTTTTTTTGTTTGCATGGTTGTTATCCAAATCCTACAATTTAAATCACATGGATTAAAGTTGTCTTCATTTTTTAGCAAATATTTTGATTTTGTTGACAATTTGCTTCCCTCTTTACTAAAATTGATGTCAACAATAATCATGAGCCCAGCCTTAAAAGTGTGTGGAGTGTAGTGGCTAGGGTTCGAATCCTAGTAAGTGTGTGCGCATGGGTTATATCATGTATTATCAAAAAAATAATAATAATCATGAATTGATTAATCACTTGGTTAATCTTTGGCATCACTTGTTAGTAAGACTTAACCCCTGGTTGAGCAAGGTTAATAAGAAAGCTAATACATGTTGGACTTCATAACATGTGCAATGTAGTATTACTTTTGTTGGGGAAATGGTCAACCCAGCGAAAAATCAGCTTGTTCATTTTATTGCTGTTTTCTTACTTATTTGGCCCATTTTTCATTACACTAGGGGAAGTTTGGATCCTTGGGTTTGAGCTATCGACCATTAGAAAGATATAGATGTCTAATTTTTAACAAAACAAAATTGTGTCAAGAAAGCATTTTTCTATATAAAGTTATATTTAAAAAACCAAGTAGCGCCAATTTGGAATTATTTCTTCGAAAATGTAACAAACTTTCGATTAATCCTCACAAAAAACTACTTTCATTGGGAATGAAATAATTATGAGCCATCTACCATTAGAAATATGTGGATGTCTAGTTTTCAACCAAAAATAATAAGGGAAAATTTCAAAAAAAAAACCCTACGTGGTTTCCGGAAGCTGCGCGCTTTTCCCCTGTGGTTTTAAAATATGCATAATAACCCCTTGTTTTTTAAAATTATGTTCACGTTCCCTAATCATTAAGAGGCATCTGACAGTGTTAGTGTTTTGGTGAAATGCCCGTTTTGCCCTTCTTGCTTATTGAATGGAAGTGAGATTTTTGACCGTTCATTTCATTTTACCTTCCTTGAGAGAGAATATTTACTGTGAGACATCTAGGGTTTTCAAAATTGAGGGAAAAACATTCGATTTCTCCCAAATAGATAGAAGCAATTAGGGTTTTCAAACGGAGGAAAAAGTTTAGCACCACAAATCGAAGGTGAAAAGGAGTGCGTGATGTTTTGAACCAGTTGGCTGTTGAACAATATATGTTGATTTCCTAAAAGTGATCTATTTGTGGTGAAATCAGGTGAGTTTACTTTGAAACACATTCTTCTTTATTGAAGTGACCCATTTTTGCTGAAAATTTTTTGGGATGGGGCTTGTGCTTGTGTTGTCGTTTTCTCAATTTTTTTACTAATTAGGGTGTAAAGTATTGTTGTACTTGTTTTTTTTTTGTTTTTTTGGTGATGTCGCTTTTGGTGTCTTCTTGGTCCCCACCCCTATAATGTGTGTGTGTTTTTGTTTTGTGGAATATGTGGTCCCAAAACCCTAGTTTGTGTAGTTTCTTTATGACTGAAATTGTTGACTACATTAGTAAAATATTAGGATAATTTGTATATTAGTCAGCTTTTTGGGAATAAATTGTGGATTAACTATGTTGGGTAGTGAGCATTTATTTCAATTTTTTTTTTATAGAACTGTCGTTTTATGTTGTTGATTTATTGTGTATTGGGAATTTATTTAAAATATATTTTTTTTATGCAGAATATGGTGTTGGGAGATTGTGCTGATATCTACTTATAGGTTGGGGGATTATTGAGTGGGTTCCTAGGGTCGAGTATTGTGGTGGGCATAAAGTGTAGTTTCCTAATGTAGATAAGGAAAAAATTTTCTATAATAACTTACTAGATATATATATATGCAAAAGCTAGTGGGAAAGCTTGCAATGTAGTAATGTATTATTGTCTGCCAGGGCATGAACTTGATGATGGGATTAGGATTCTTAGGGGGGGTAAAGGGATTTTAGAGCTAATTAGGGAATTTAAAGGAATATCTGATATTCTTCTGTACGTAGAAGATAAAGAGGGCCTTTATTAATTGTTGATAAGGATAGCAACATTATGAATAGAAGAGAAGGAAAATACCCTCTGTTGACCTATTATGATAATATTGTTGGTTTTAATGTAGATGTGAATGATAATGTAGATGCTAATCATGAATTGAATGATAACCTTGAATCAAATGATAATATTGATTTTAGTGACAACATGCATGGTGAGACTGTTGGGAATGATGGGGTATAAAGCCCTCTATGGAATGATGACATGGAGAAGAGGAATGTAGGTCTATTTGTAGGTCTAAGATTTATAATAAGAGAGAAGTATAGAGAGGTGTTGAGAGATTGGGCAGTTAAAAAAGGGTGGGATTTGAACTTCTTAAAAAATGAAAAACAAAAGATTACTGTTGTTTGTAATAATGATTGGAACTGGAAGATTCATGCTTCCAGAATACAGAATGGTACAACTTTCCAAATTAAGTCTCTAAAAGGCAAACATGAATGCGCACACAATACCACTAATAAACAGGCCAACTATAAATACGTTGGGAAGAGGATATTGGATACTGTAAGGGATAGTCCTAATGAAGGGTTGATATCTCTTAAGAACAAAATTAGGAAGTATATCCAGGTTGATGTGAGTTTAGATAAGGTGTATAAGGCTAAGAGGTTTGAGAGTATACTCTCACATAATCCACCATGTACCTGGTATGCATGCCTTTGAAGAATCCCCTCTTGGGATAGTTGATCCACCTCAAGTCAAAGTTAAAAATCAGAAGGAGAGATGCCAATGATGTGAGGGATGAGACAGTGGTTTCAAGAAAAGGGTTAACCACAACTTGCTCAAGGTGTTTGGCTCCTGGCCATAACAAGAGATCATGCAACAAACCTCCTCATCCAAACTCCAAACTCTTTAAGATATAATTATAATTTCTTGTATTTTATTGTTGTATTCTTTGTTACTCTAATCCTAACATTTCTTTTACTTGATGGATGCAGGAGTGTTCTGCCCCAACAAGTGATGCGAGTGCCAGAACAAGGTACAATCAATTTAAATATTTGTTATAATGAAATTAAAGTAACACTAAAGAATTTTAAATTACAGATGCCATCCTCCTCCAAAGTTGTTTCACCATCTACAAGCATGCCTCATGAACAAAGTGTTGAAAGATCTTCCGTGAGTAGCATACATACAAAGGCATTCCAGGTATAATTATTTATTTTTTTGAAATGCATACAATAACCATTTGCTATTATACTAGGTTAACTATTGTTTCCCATTTATTAAAGGTACCAAGGCAGTCATCACGGCCAACAACTGTCCCGGATGTTAGTTATCCACAAACTCAACAATCTACTTGTCGGGTGTTAGTTTACATAATTTTTTTCTACCTATAATTATGTTTTCTCATCTAGTTATTTATAAAATAATAATTTCTTTTTGGCAGGGTGTGAATCCCTCGTTTGACACAACTAGCAAGAATCCTATACAAGCCTCCAAAGATACCATCCCAAGAAAAAGGAAACAAGAGGGCCAAGTCGTTTGTGCAAAAACGAAGGACAAAAAAGGCTTGTTGACAAGCCTCAACAGAAACACTCAACCTCTTTTACAAGGCCTACTATTTCATCCAAGCTAAAAGAAGTCACCTCATCCTACAAGCCAAAGCAAGGTGCTTCATCCAATGTTGGGAGCTCAACCAACAGTCAGAAGTAAACCACCCAGATTTTGATTTTTTTTGCAACTTTATGTTCAAACAACAATGAATCTATTTTTAAGAAACATCATTGATATATTTTGTAAGTAGTTAACCAACAATGATGTATTGTGGTAGCAGGCATTATTACTTCTATTTTTGCCCATCTTTGTTGTGTTGGTCACAACAGGAATGATGTATTTTGTAATTTGTGTTTGATGCAAATTGGAATGACAAAACAATACTTTGAAACCTTCAGTTTCAGCAATATAATTACTGTTTTTTCAAAGTTCCATTTTCTTTACAACACACTACATTAACTACTTCAGAAGTATAGCTACAATCAAAACAATTACAAGGACAATCAAACTTTTTAGCATTCCTTGGGTGCTCTCGACTTTATGAATTTTAGCCAACAACTCTTCCTTAAGCAAAATCATCTCTGCAAATTTCTCTTGGGCATCTTCCCTCTTGATTGAATTTCCTCTAAATCTGGAATTTGGGATGAGCTACCTTATGTGCTTTTCACATTTACACTATCAAGCTCAAGCCACTCAAACCACGAGCACTTGTTGAAATAGCAACATGTGAATAATTTTCCCATTGTTTGCTTAGTTGGCCCAACCACCCTATAACAGCATGCTTTTTTGCAGTAGCAGTTAGGGTTTGAGTACCTCAAATCAAGCTCAGGAATTTCTCCATCGAAGGGATAGAAGAACGATACATATTCTAACAATTAATAACCAAAAAGGAGAAAAAAAAAAGTAGACAGGGAGAGATACAAATACATATTTAAGTAGGTTGCCAGTTAAAAAAAAAAGTAAAAAAAAATTGAGTTTGGAACTTACCCAACAACAGCTACGTTCACAGTGATGGAAGAGTTGAAAGAAGAGTGATATGGAGTATAATAGTTCCTTCTCTTACATAAATAGAAATACCCAGGGGTATTTTGGCCATTTGAGGCTATAATGTCAAAGTCAAAACAATGCAAGAACCATAAAAAAAAATGCAAGATAGGCGCGTGCCACTCAAATGTCATTAACTCCTGACGAATAGGTCAAAGCGGGCATAATTTTCAAAAACGGAAGGGTTATTATGCATATTTTTAAACCACAGGGGAAAAGCGCACAGCTTTCGGAAACCACGTAGGGGTTTTTTGCAATTTTCCCAAATAATAATGTCAAGAAATCATTTCTCTACACTTTAAAAAAATAAATAAATAAATAAACAGCCAGTGCCAGATGGGAATTCTTTGTTTGAAAATGTGACAGATTTTAGGTCCAATTCTCATGAAAAATTGCTATGATTGGGAATGACATACATTATGCGCAGTATACCTATTAGAAAACTGTGAATGTCTAGTTTTCAACAAAAAAACTGATGTTAGGAAATCATATTCCTATTATACTTAAAAACCTAAGCAGTGTCGGTTTCGATTCTTGGTTCGAGAATGGGACAAATTTTGGTGATTCTCAGAAAAACTGCTTTGATTGGAAATGAAATAGATTATGAGCCATATACTATTAGAAAGTTAAGAATGTCTAGTTTTCAAAAAAAAAATCCAGTTATGAAATTATTTTTCTAAAGAGTGTTTTACTTATCATGAATAAATATCCCAGTTGATGTACAATATAAAATTGTAATATCAATGAACTTAATGGAAATATGTAGTATTCAAATTGTACAATAATAAATGATTTCTCAAAATATACAAATAATCTCATAAAATTTAAAAATTATGAAAGAATGTATAGGTTTGTCTTATTAAAATACTAAATAATCAAATCGCAATATAAATTTGTTCAACTAAAGTATTAGATATGTTAAATGAAGTATTGTAATGAAGTATTGTGAAAAAAAAATTGAATTAGGAGAATTGTTCAATTAAATTGATTGCATTGGGGAAAATGTCAATTTGACCAATTGAATTGGAGATTATGGTCAGTTTGATAAAGTGAGTTGGAAATATGATCAATTTGACCGAATTGAGTTGGTGATTATGGTTAATTTGATCAATTGAGTTGAGAATTATAATCAATTTAATTGTTTGAGTTGGGGATATAGTTAATTTGACAATTTAATTGGAGATTATGATCAATTTAATCAATTGAGTTGGAGATTGTGATCAATTTAACAAATTGATTTGGGAATTATGTCCAATTTGATCGATTGGGTTGTGAATTATGATCGATTTGATCAATTGAGTTAGGATTATGGCCAATTTGGCATTGAGTTGAGGATTGTAGTCAATTTGACCAAATTGATGATTATGATCAATTTGATCAATTGAGTTTGAGAATTATGAGCAATTTGACTAATTGAGTTGAAGATTATGTATAATTTGAGCAACTAAGTTGGGTATTAGTCAATTTGACTAATTGAATTGGACATTGTGATCAAATTGATCAATTGAGTTGGGAATTGAGATAAATTTTAACAGTTGAGTTGTTAAGTATAGTTAATTTGATCGAATAAATTGGGAATTTGCATGATTTCATCAATTGAGTTGGAGATATAGTCAATTTGTTCGATTAAGTTGTGGATTATGACCAGTTTGATAAATTGACTTAGGGTGTGTGCCTAATTTGATCGATTGAATTGGGAATTATAACCAATTTTATCAATTGAATTGAAGATTATGTCCAATTTCATTAATTGAGTTGCTAACTATGGTCAATACGCAACACTTGATGTATACTACAACTTTGTGGTTATATACTTCACATGTTCATCCCAATTCTACAAATATTGAACATTTTCAACAAGTTTCTAAGGGTGTACGTTGTGTATTCATTTGTATTCTGAAAAAATTGATGTGTACTAAGGGGGAAATTCAGACGTACTTCTTTTTATGGATGTATGTCACAATTTCAACCCAATTTTGCAAATATCAATTTGTATATTGCAATTTCAACACAATATACTCATACATTCATACTAATTATGATTGGCTAATTGACATTTTACATCCAGTTTGTATGCCAGAATTTCAACTCAATTCTAGAAACATCAATCGTTATACTTCAGTTTCAACATAATGTACTACATACATTCATATTAATTATGTTTGGCCAATTAACTTTTCACATCAAGTTTTGTGGACATACTCCACAATTTCAACCCAATTCTGCAAACATCAATCTTTGTACTGCAGTTTTAACACAATATACTGCATACATTCATACTAATTCAACTTAAATTAAGCTCAATTTCCTATTATAGAACAAATTGAACCCTTTCACCGTTTGTACTTCAAAATTGCACAACGTTCGTTATTATGTAATTATACTGCATGTGTTTAAAAAAGTACTTCAAATGGACATATTTATACCAAAAATCTGTTACATTCATGAACACATAATTCTAAACTACAAAGGTGATACCAAGACCCATTCATGGAAATAGATTTTCTCAGCACTCAGCATTCACATGAATAAGGAGAAAGTAATTGGGAAGAATAAGATGACCACCATGGAATTAAAGCTTGTGAAAACTTTTATTCAACCAACCCATGCTCTTTCACCTTTCATTTTTCAAACCCAACTCCTCAAATCACCATAATAATGATCTCCCACTTTTGATAATTTGACAGTTTCTTAAGATTTAATTTAACAAAAACCTCTTCAAACCTTAATTCCCAATTATGGTTTCTCCATACCAATTCAACCAATTCCACTACTCAAACCCAAAATTGAACTTACCATTAGATTCGTCATGAAAAATCAATCGAGATTGGGCCAATTCTGCCAAAAAATTTCATCAGAATGACGAATCTGTCATCTCCACCACCCTTCATACCACCCACCGCCAGAGCTCCACCACCGGCCTTCAAAATCAAGCTTTTATGCCTACCAATTGATTGCAAGGTTGATATATTTACTTTTGTAATTTGATGAACTTTTGAGGGAGAAAAAGGGAGGCCTTCAAAATCAAGCTTTTATGCCTACCAATTGATTGCGAGGTTGATATATTTACTTTTGTAATTTGATGAACTTTTGAGGGAGAAAAAGGGAGTTGTGTGTGTGTAGTGTAAATATGATGTGTGTGCAAAGAGAAAAAAAAATAAAAATTCTTATGAACAAAGAGAAGACTATGGATTTGGAATAAGATAGTGGAGAATAAGAAAACATTACAAAGACAGTCTTTCAAGGAAAAATAATAAGAAAATCCATAAAGCAAGAGTATATTGGTCCTTTCATGGGATTGTAGATTGATCTCCAGGAAAATAATTATAAGAACAAGTTTTTCATGAAGAAATAATAAAAAGAAAAAATCCATGAAGTAAGAATGTATTGGTTCTTTCATGGGATTGCAGAGTGATTTAAAAAAAAATGAATAGATAATACTAACTCAAATTCCAATAGCAAAAAATATGTAATGTGCAAAAGTTAAAACAAATTTACTAAGTGGGAGAATGGAAAGACAAAATAGTGGCATTTCCTAGAAAGTGACCTACATTTTCATGCCCAGAGCTTTGCTTGACATCTACTAAGGCCAAAGAATCCAAAAGCTTTAAATCCATTTTCAAAAGTTCTCACCGGAATAAAATCATGAATCAATAAGTTTGAACATGCATAAGCTAATATATAATATGTCCTCATGTGACTCCTTATATGTCCAGATCATTTGGCCTAATAGATATATACTCCATTTTAAAAACGTGGGAACTAGAAATTATAATAGTAGAGTTTGAATTCTAATAACTATACGTGTTGTATACATTCTCAAAAAAAAAAAAAAAAGAAAAGAAAAGAGCTTGTAATTGCCTATCAAATTTAGAAATAAACAGTGAATTATTTTCTTCACTCTCTCTCAGGTGTTTTGCCAACCCGTCTAAGAGCTTGCAATTGCCTATCAAATTTAGAAATAAACACTGAATTGCACTCTCACTCAGGTATTTTGCCAACGCATCTAAGGATTTCCACCGTAGCATCGTAGCAGCTCTTTCTGGCAGTTGCGATGGTAACTTTCGAAAATTCTTCTTGCTTCATCATCAAATCCCATTGTTCTTGGAGTCTGGCGATGGATCCTCTAGATCATTTTTACTCCACTTTGCAAGAAATACCATATCACACCTCATCCCAAAAGAATTTTCTCCAATTTGAAGTACCGAATGGAGATGCCATCACCACCTCCAAGTCATCCGTCAACACTGATCAGATCTGGTTCTTCACGGTTCATAGGTTCCCAATGGCAAAAAAATGGGTCACTTCCCGCCACTCCAATGGTTCAACTTTAGGTTTGATTCTCACACCTTTTCAAGTATGCTCGCTACATGAATGTTTCGATCAAGACATTCGAGTACAACGAACCAATACTTACAGTGCTACTTTGCACCAAATTTACTTATTGGATTCTTTTTATTAAAATATATCAAAAGGATATTTTCACTATACTTTTTAACTTGGTTCAGACAAACCGCTCGAAAAAGTTAACAATTGGATTTTTAGATTAACTTTTAAGAAAGGTAAGTGTGAATTATGAAAACTATAGGTGGTCCAAGTGTAATTACACAAACTTTAAGGAGCCCACGTGTAATTATCGCTTAGATAGGTAAAAGAAAGAAAGAAAAACAAAATCTGCAAGAAATATAATGAAATAACTCGGATCATGAAAAAAATTAGTACAAGAACCCCACATTCCTACTCGTCTCAAGGAAAAGAGAGAAATTAAGTGCACACAAGTAACAGAGCATTTCTCGCGCTATGGAACTATGACGCATATTCAAATGGTTGTGGGGGTAAAGGCTCTTCATCAACTGCCATTGCAGAGGCTGAGTTCTGCTGTCCACCAGTGGCTGATGCACCAGCATTTGCTGCAGTGGATGAGGGTGCATCGGTCAGAGTTAATACTTCAGGTTCGCTCGGGCGCAGATCCTTCAACAGCACAAATCCTGAGGGTGCTGACTTCACAGGTTCATATCTACTATCTTCAAGAAATTTGATGAATTTTTCTTGGGCAGGAACCACCCTGGCAGGGTTGATCAAGATTTCAAACGAAGGCTCAGGTTCGGCCTTCTTCTCTGTACTGCTTTCGACCTAACAACAAGAAACATAGGCAAAAAAAATGAAAAATCAGCAACATATTCACTCTGTGTCGTGCAGCAAAGTAATCACTTCACATGGGGTCAAAAAAATTCAAGTTTGCATGGTGTGCCCATCAAGGGCAGGTAAGCACGTGTCGTAAACCAATCCCCCACCCATCCACATAGAACAAATTATACACATTCATATCCCCATAGTTACTAGGAGCACAAGGCAAAGCGCAAAAGTCTCCTAAGCTAAAGAGCATAGCACAGCACAAAGCGCGCTTTTTATACAACACACATAAAATGCTATGTGAGAATATATCAACATTTTTCATAATATAGCAATATATCAACAGTCCCATCATAATATAGCAGTGGTTTAGAACGTTGTCTACCGGCTGAGTCTGGCTTACTAAAAACAAAACAGTCCCATCACAAAGCGCGCATGGCATACGGTCTAAGCTTCTGGGACACAGCCCAGAAAGAACACATAGCGCAAGCTTATCATAAACTCGATTCACAGGGCACTGCAAGGCACAAGGAGTGCGCCTCGCTTAGCGCGTGCTTTCTGCATTTCAACAACTATGCATATCCCGAGGAAAGAGTCAATAGTACGAATTAGAGCAGCATATATAAACAACAGAATCAGTACTGACCTGCAGGGAGTCTCCATCCTTCTCACTCGTTTTGCCCTTATCAGAACTTGCATCTGCCTTTTCAGCATTAGCCTTCTCTGCCTCTTTCTTACTAGCCCTCGCTTTGGCCCTTGCTGATGTTGATAAAACTGCAGTAGGTAGCTTTACAGCTGAAGTTGTGGTAGGTACATTAGTAGGCTTCGGGTACTCAAACAATGATGGTTTTGCATGAGATAGAAACTCAAACTTGGGAACTTTCAGGTCATAGTTCACACCAACGAAAGCAGTGGGTGAAAATGCCAGACTGATGAAGTATATAAGTGGATACCAGTACCAAAACTGACTGAACAGAGCAAGACCAACAACTGCCGTAATTTTATCATGCTTGGTCTTTGAAAGTAACTTGATGGTCACATTCCTTCCACCAGCATCAAGGATTCCGGAAGCTAAAATTGCACCCATCTTGCTCATTGTGTCTTCATGCTTATCAAGGATTATTTTTTCCAATTGGCGCCTGAACAAAGAAGAAAAAGTAAGATGAGAGCAATATTAAGGCATAAGTGAAATGAAAAATGCCACTCAGATTCAATACCTGAATGCACCAACACGAGAATCCCTGGCTTCACTGATCTGTACCATCACCATCGCCATTGCAATTAGAGCGCCTTGACGAACAAAATCAACTACATCTGACGTCAAAGGCTCAAGCAGTGATATGGCCTCACTAAGACCGGTACCCGCACAAGAAATTCCAACTGCCAATGCGGCACCATACCGAACATGGGGGTTGTAGGACTCAGACAATAGTGAAACGATTCGAGGAGTCTGGATTTGCAGAAAGTAGACACGACAAAGAGATATTTCTGTTAGAAAAAAACTGCCCGTGCAACCTCCATCCTCCATCGTTACACACACAACAACAAATGATAGATAAGTTTAGCATCAAAAACACCAAAATTTCTGTTTCCGGAGAAGATATCAACAGTTGATCTCTAGGCATAGATTCACAAAACTAGAAATCCACCTATTTATCAGCTCCAGAGAAAAAAAACACAAAAGAAAGGGACCAACCTGTTCAGGATCAGAATACAAAACGAACCCCAGGGCAAGAACAGCAGTCCGTCTGACATCATCACTCACATCTGACACGGCAAAGTGCAGCAGCTGACGTATGGCCTTATTATTTGCAGTTCCCCTATATGCCAATGCCAAAGCGTACATCCCACCATAGCGCAATATAGGATCTTGATCCCGAGTCATTTGCTCAATAAGCGTGTCTGCTTCTTCCTCTCTCCCATAGACTGTAAGTGCAATCCCCAATGCCAAACCCCTGTTGACATCATTACAGAACAAAATACTGAGGAAAAATGTTGATAGGCAATTCACTAGTAGCTTCATACGCAACATCCAACTTTACCTAATAATCTTCTCATGCTGTGTCTCATGCGCATATGCAAGCATTTCACCAGCCTTTTCACTTGCAGTTCCAACCATCAGTAAACCCATACTAATACCAGCAGCTTCACCAGCAACAGCACTGTCTGTGTAGAGCACGTTTTTGATGTCATCAAAGATATCATCATCAGCAGTGCCCAGAGCTGCCAAACCAAGACCTAGGCAGGCACCATGCTGAATAACCTGCACAATTTGTTACCTTCGAGGATGAGACACTGGTTAATGGATAAACACACTGGGGCCATATAATAGTATCACCTTGAAAGCAAAGCACAGACCTCAACATTAGTACTACGCAGGCTCTCACGAAGAAATTGTTTAATGCCCTCCCCATGGTTAGCATGGATTAAACCAAGAGCATACAGTGCTCCACCTTCCGAGAATGGACTGCCACCACCACCAGCCCCACCTTGAGGCAAGTAAGGTGCCATGAGTGATCTTCCTTGTCGCAGATGACCT
Organism: Petrea volubilis; assembly: GCA_026212405.1. Classification (NCBI taxonomy): domain Eukaryota; kingdom Viridiplantae; phylum Streptophyta; class Magnoliopsida; order Lamiales; family Verbenaceae; genus Petrea; species Petrea volubilis. The sequence continues at coordinate 33,266 of JAOWBU010000049.1, forward strand.
CTGTGTATAACCCCAAGTCCTGCAGTTGCACTAAATTTAGCCCAATTTGTAGCCCTACTCAGCCAGTCCTGACAGTTCAGACATTCAATATCAGCAAAGAGAATACAGACATACATGGAACAAAATATAAAAGAGAAAACATATCAACTCAGTGGTTAGAAAGATACCAGATTTTCACGAAGAAATGTATCCACTGTTGTCCCCGCATGCATAATAGCATTAGCATATATAGTTGCACTATGGCAGACACTATTTCTCATCTCAACAGATTGCTTTATTGTCTTAAGAATGAGAAGATCCGATCTGAAAGCAAAGGAGCAATCAAGTTTTCATCAGACTCTGACCACTTAGTTTAAGTTTGAAAAGTGAATTGGTTAGAGTTAAAGTCCAATCCAATAAACAAATGGATAGAATACTGTCTCACTTGTTATGACTGTACAAGAATTGAAGGGTCAACTGTATAGAAGTCTCGCCAGACAAAATTCCTCTTATTTTTGTTAACCTCTCAGCATAAATTGCTTCACTTGGATCAAGACTTGTTGCAGTACCATCTGCTCGAGTTGCATCTGTCATTTGAACATCCGCTGATGCAACACCATCTCCACTTTGCACAGAATCTGGCTGAGGAGACACTGACGGGACAGGCTCTACAGGCTGTGACTTGGCACTGGGAAGCCGATCTCTCACCTTCAGAAGGAAAGCTTGGTGTTCATTCTCCCCTAGATCAAATCCTACTTGAAATGCCAATAGTGCATCATCCACATTTTCTGATCGCAAGAGTTTCTCCAATATGCTCGCAACGCCCTCAGGCTCATCCAAAAACATCAGCCGTTGGCAAATGCTCAAATAATCAGGAGATGGCAACTGTTGATACACTTTGACAAGAAGTCGAAGGACCTGGGAGAATTAAAGAATCAGCATATCAGTTTATTGGGTTTCTTTTTTAGTGGAGAAGAGGGAGCCCAGAGGACCCATGTCAGGAAGTTAACAGATCTTATTCAGGAAAAGAAAGCCATCAGGTTCTCATTTTCTTTATCCATGTCTTTCTTTACTTTGGGTGGGAGGGTGCTGCCAACCAAGAAAATAGGAAGTAATTAACTAGTGCAACTAATTAAAATGAGTGAACTAATTAACTAAATGTGGAAGAGAAGGCATGAGCTAATTCATAGAGAATCAGCTGAATCAGAGCATATAGATCTTTCTCTAATGTCAATTTTCTGAATGACTCCATGATTTTGGTATGCCTAACACTTGAAAACAGGGCATGCGACCCAAGTATACATTTATAATCATAGATGAAAAGTCATTCAGATTTTTTTAAACCAAGCAAGAAACACCAAATTAACTTGCAATCAGAGCCACATCAACAAAGACTAAATATCAATCAACATTGTATCACATTATCTACATATAGCGGAAGCCTTAAATACAATGAAATCATTTGAGGATGGATGAAACACACCATTTAGTCCAACAAATTCAAATGAAAAAGTGCACAAACTAAAAGTTCCTAGAGGAATCATAACTACAAAGAGAAAAGGAAGAAAGAAAACTAGAGGGATGATGCCCCCAAAGCAGTTTGAATACCAAAATGCCAATGTAGAGCCTCATAGTTCTGTTAGAAAAGCGAAAAGTATACAGAGCATATATTGGGAAACCTCATCTCATATATACGGAGAGATGTAACAAGAATTAGACTGCAATAATGGTAGACATACATATGATTAATACCCAAAAACTAAACAAAATACGACTAAATACGGAAGAGAGGGGGGGAACACCTATGTATATCTCAATCTTACCCCTCAACTTCTAGAAAATCTATCAAACGTGCTCAGCTTGTTACACAAAAAGGAACGGAAAATTTATGCAAGCACTGAGGTTCTAACAGGTGAGAGAGGCAGTTCTGAAAAGCAGATGTTAGAGGAGACAATGGGCTGGCAACTGCAGCTGAGAACAAAGGCAGTGGAGAGGCATTCACAGGGCCGAGGCGGAAGGGGGGAGGTAAGGCGTTACGAGTTTCTGGGTTTTTCCTCAATTTTTTTCACCAACTTTGATCGAGTTACAAGAGAGAATGGCATCAAAATTATACATTGAAGCACCCTATTCCATATACGAATGAGATATGGATACATACATGATCTACAACCTAAACAAACCAACTAAAACATGGCTAGATATAAAACATATCCCAATAAGTTCCACTACTACATCCCCCTTATATAGAAGTAGTTCAAAAACCAGCAGGCATGTCTTGGTTCATTCTGTGCCCCTGGGTTTACCATATAAACTAGCAGTCTCAAATAAAAGGAAAATGGGAAAAAATCATCCATAAACTCATGAATTTGTTTTCTGACAAGAATTACACCTATGAAAGCAAAGAACTCAACTATTATGCGCTAAATGAGTTCACCTCACGACGATATTCTCTTCGGTTGACAAAGGAGTGAGAAACATCAATGCAATAATTAATAGTAGCGTGAACATTTTCACTCCTAATCACTGCTTCCTCAAGCTTATCCAATCGTCTGCATTCAATGGCCATTCCAATAGCTTGTTGGTACTTGCCATCTGCTATACATCTATAAAGATAATAGGGAGACAAATATAAGCCAAAGTACCAAAATTAATATGTTTGATAAAAAGAAGATAACTTCACATACTTGTCAAGCATCCTCTCGACTATTGCCTCCAGTCTAGGGTCAACTACAGCTGATTCATCATTTGTCTCAGCAGCTTTAGTCTTCAAACTCGCATATTCATCGATTGCTTTGGCTAATAGACAAAGGAGCATAATAAAATCCATTAGAACGTGCAGTGTATACATTATATTATGAATAATTTCTGGGTGACCACTCTCATTTAATCCAACAAACTAAAGGGCCCATGGGAGGATGATACTTAACAAATGCAAAGTGAAACATGAAAAAATAAATTATTACCAAGAAGAGTATGGACATAATCTGAATCCGCAGACACATCAAATTGAGGACCAGCTCCAAGGGCATATGATAATGAGTCATTAAGTTCACCCAGATAATAGAAAACCTGATGAAAGAATCCATGATTGTATGTTAAACAAAATTAACAAAAAAAATGGAGCATAATTGATGATTTATGTTGCACATCTCATCGAATATAGTCAAGTGATAATTCAGACAAAAGAAAAGGGTGGTGAGTTCTCAAAAGACCACTAGATATGTGGAACACACTAATAAATGTAACTGGGAAGACAGCAGAAAGGCTGCAGCCACTTGTTAAATTACAAACTTCTTGATGCTTTTTGGAAGGAGAAGAATTCGTAACAAGATAGTTCCAAGGGGTGAAAATGCACAAGTATCATTCTAGTATTCGTGTCAAATAAATAACTATATTTTTTCAGCATGATTCCTTATTAATTACAATAATAAGCATTCTTGTGCATGTAACGCAATGAGATGAGCTAAACAACTTTAAAACAGATGCAGTTGTTCCAGCAAGTTAAGCTACCAGGGTGATATTATTCAAGCTAGCACAATGCCCTACATAAGAATTGATACCCTTATTCCAATCAAGGTAAGACAGGCAGTCCCAGAATGGCACCAGAGCCAAGGTTCCATCACTATCTCAAAAAAACCAATATAAAATAAATAGTTTTGATAATGTCAACTTTCTAGGCTTCTAGGTAATATATCTTTTATGAGAGAATGAAAATAATATATTACTAATCTTGCGGTAAATCCAGAGTGCAGAAATTTGCAAACCCACACTCCCCTCCCCCCCCCAAAAAAAACCACATCAAGAACTGTTAAATCAGCCCAAACGCTAGACAATTGAGTTCTCTGGTGAAATGCTATTAAGTGTGTCACACTTTACCCCCTGAACATTAAAAAATGTGCAGTCAACAACCTAAAATGTTGCACTCACCACCGAATCACGGGTTCTTTCATCAGGTTTTTCACTATCTGGGTGAACTTAATGTTCAGACAAACGCAGCGCACAGGGCAATGCAAAGCGCAAGGGGCGAGGGCTGCGCCTCGCGTCAAAGCATGCTAGTGCGGGCTTACAGGTGCTTTTAACAACTATGGCCTAAGTTCTCAAAATTATTTTTGTGGTTATCCCCAAAATCATAATTCTCATATCAATTAACATATATTTATTTCTTTATTGAAGGGTATGTATCATGTGGCACTTTGAACTAACAATACAGACAAAGAGGCGATATTGGTTAGGTGGAGGCCAGAGGGAGCCTGGGTCTTAGCATCAACATAGCACTTCTTATTTATTCTAAATTTGACTTGTAAGTAGTGCAATATGTTACACCAAAACAAATCACAAAAGTTGCATACAGCCAGGGCTGTAAACGGAAAACCGAAAATTCGATTACCGTCCGCATCCGTATCCGTTTACGAGGCATATTATCCGCATCCATTTAAAACGGATATATCCGTATCCGATTATAGGTATCCGAGTAATAAACGAATACGGATATGGTAATTAGATATCCACTCTGTTTAATATCCGCTCCGATTGTATATCCGTTGGATATATCCGTTTACTTATATCCGTTATCCGTATTCGATAAATTATATTAAATTATTATTATTATTATTATTATTATTATTATTATTATATCCTTATCTCTTCTTACTCTTTATATGATTTAATTAGATTATTTATTAATTTATATACATTATAAGAATAAATAGAAAAATAGGAATGAATAATATGAATTATATTAATTGTATTAATGATAAAATATAAACAGATTCGGATATTCGGATAAACGAATTCGGATATCCAATCAAATATTCGGATAAACGGATTCGGATATCTAAACAGATATTCGGATAATTGTTAGCGGCTTCGGATATTCGGATATCCAAAAATTCATAATTATATTATATTTTAAAAAATACTAAACGGATACGGATATATCCGAATTCGTAAAATATCCGCCGGATGCGGATTCGGATATAGGTTGCCAATATCCGACGGATTCGGATTCGGATACGGATACGGTAAAATTTAATCGGATACGGATTCGGATACAGCATATCCGCTCCGTTTAATATCCGTTTACAGGCCTACATACAGCAAAGGGAAAAATTTTGTGGGTAAAATTCTTTTAATATCTCATACACATAGCTAAGAAAATATAACCATAAAATTAGCTAATGACTATAAGATAACTTAAGTTGACACAAAATGTTAATATAATGCCAAATGAGTAGCATCGGAAATATTTTTAGTGAATAAACTCGACTTTGTTCCACCAACATAGGAATACAACAACAAAGCAGAACATTTTATAAACCGTAAGGTCAAATGCATTTTCTTTAAAAGGTTTTCAGGCAAATGGAACATGACCTAAGTATGTCAGCATTTCTGACAGAATATTTCACCAGAAAACAAAATCATGGGGTGCAGAGACAGATTTTTCAACAAGGTAGGGAAATTCCACATAATTCAAAAGATTGGAAAGGCAAGTGCAATCAACCTCAAGGTCAATTCCTATCTGCTTCTTCCAGCCTTAATCTTGAATGAACTTAAACATGAATAACCCTGTTTTCCTCATATAAGAGCTTAAGATCTTGACGTTAAAATCTCATTATCTAGATAGAACAAAACACATAACCAGCATTGCTTAGATTTGGTTAAACTTCACAAGAGTTATAAAATATCTCATTCTCATTATTATGGTCAAGATACACTTCAATTTCGCTATTCATTTTGCAATCATCCCATTTCCATATGATGGAAAACAGGTCAGCTTTATGTTTAACGAAATATATATGGTTCTGCATTTGTAGTTTTACTGGACTAACGTACTACAACCAAAACCAATACATAGAAAAGCTAAGACATTAAGCAATTCAAAGCTAAAAAGGAACTTCATTGGGATTACTCAAGGCATACATGCTTGTCATCATATATACAAACATATATCATATTAAGTCCATGGATAATCCTTCAAGTGAGCAGGTTGCATAAGTTCCTTATAATTGCAGAAAACTAGGCATGGAGTAAGAACATTCATCAAGTAATCCACAGAAGAATTGACTTGTGGCATGCATGACAAAGAAATATACCAGAAAAAAAATTCTAATATAATTGGCTAAGAAAATTGATGCCAAATGGCTAGCCATAAATACTAAGAATTTTTTGGCTTTCTAACAAAGTAAAAAGATTACAACATATATTTGTTAAGCATTCTTTACTCCACTATATCACCCATTTTTCCACCTTTTCTTTTAAGGTTAAAAATATTCATCAATATTTACGCAAAAGCCAGGAAGAGTATGATCCAGTTTTGTTAATTCCAAGCTAATCTTGTTCAAGAGTAATATCAGTTTCTCCTCAACATTGAATTTTACTAGACTACTCTTTGAAACCCTACAAACAACATAGCAGGAGAAAACTTTTATACAGAACTGTGAGCTAAGTAGGCATGGTTCAATTGGGACACTCATCATGTTAAGAACAGCCACCTCATGTAAAAATAAAGAAAGGTGAAATTTTAATGGGTTAAAGAAGTAGGCAATGAGCACACAAAAAATTACCTTTGAAGCAAGCAAGGCAGCTAGTTGCCTCTGGTCAAATTCTTCATCTTCGTATAAACTTTCTCTGCAACCAAATAAAGACAATAGACTATTATACATTTTGGAACTCCAGTTTACAAGCAAAGAGACTTAACCAAAACTGCACGCATGGAGTTTAAAGCCAAATACAAATAGAAAAAGATATGCGCAAATATTAGGGAAGAATCTAGCAATGAAATAAAAACTGAAAGAGAGTAACAATCTCAGAGCAATGTCAAAAAGGAGGTGGAGAAACATGAAAAGAGCACTGCGGAAGAGGAAGCTTTAAATCCAAGCTGAAGTTGTTAAAGTCAGAAGATCGTGTACGCTTTTATCAAGAGAAAAAGCATTTGCCAATGCCATCCAAGAAACAAGAGGACTGAGAGGCAATTACTTAGGGATCAGTATTACGTTTTATTAGTAAACTCATGTAAGAAAAGCATGTAGTTTCTGGTTAGCTTCAGAAGTGCAGCTTCCAAGCCTAGGCCAACTCCTTCCCCAATTGTTTTTTTGGTCGCCACACTACAACTATCTACACGAACCGTATTCCAGACCATATTATCATATTATCCAATACTTTTCTATCTATTCAGTAACTGTTCTTTCAAAACTTTAGCCTCCAATAAAACTCAGAAAATTCGAGGTCCGTAAACATTCTCAAGTTGCAATTCTCTGCACCCATTTTCGCACGAGTGTATGCCATGTGTAAAACCCCCCAGACCAAAAACCAAGCAATTCTAATATCGGACCATTTAATTCTACAACAAAAAGAATAAAAACCAATAGATAGCAACAAAATCCAGAAACCCCACAAGCCAAATACACTGATAGAGAAAGAACTCATATTTGATTAAAAATTAAAATGAAATCCAATTTCCCACCAAGTTCAATAGACTTCTCAAAAAGCCAAATAACCAAGAAAACCCTGCCAATGGAAAGCAACATCCTAATTCACACAATCAGACAAAAAATTTGAGAACAAGATAGTACATGATGGGAACGGAAGTGGAGATCTCCGGCCAGAAGTAGTCAGCAAAGGCATTGAGGTTGGACAGCGCATGTAGCCTAAGAGCCGGGTGGGGCTCGTTCAGCATCGCCAGTAGACCACCGGCCGAGCTCACCATCGTCGCCGCCGCAGCCATTGTACGGTACTGCGGTCGGGAATGTGCGTTATGATTCGCGGTACTTTTGCCCACTGGAACACTTGGGTACGCTGAATTTGGAGTATCGGCAACAAGATCGAAACCAGGGCCAGGCGATACTCTGAAGGTGAATTTGGCGTTCACTTAGCCGGCGGGCCGGCGGTTCTCCGACGACAACGGCGTGGAAAAAGGAGGCGACGTTCTCTTGAATTCGTGGTAGGGTTCAATGGAGGCGCCGCTGCTAGAAAATTTAGCTATGAAGGGTCCCCTTCAGTTTAGTTTCAAATAAAATAACCCGGGTCAGTTGCTTTTAAATAAAACCCTTACTCTTCTTTTTTAATATTTTTTTTTTTTAATACATATAATCGGATTACATTAATGACTCTTCGAATACAAATCAAGCTATTACATCATATTTCAAACAATATCATTCTTTTTTAATATTTTAAATAGTTTATGAGCTTTACTTTTTTTTTTTTTTTGGTCAACTCTCCGGTATCCGTAGGCCACTTTGGACCCCGACTAATCCGAAGTCGAGCTACTGTCAAGCCCCATTTGGGGGGGAGCTATTCTATGTTTATAATATTTCTTTCCATTTAAATTTCAGATTCCTATTCAAATTAGGCTTTGCCTTATAAGTTTTAGAAGCCAGGATTCTTGAAATTATTTGTAGAAAGCTTTTTCCTTTTAAGTTTTAGAAGTTAGCATTCTTGTAGATAATTATAGGAGGTTTTTATTATTCTAGTAAAAGATTAATAATACACTCAATCATTTAAGCATTACTATTCATTTTGTTCGAAATTGATTAATCGATTTCCTTCTTCATAATTGTCAGACTGTTTTGTGAGCAACAATCGTTAGTTGATCATCGCTTGAGAGTCAATATCTTGATTCTAAAGAAGCATTTGATTAATAATATTATACAGTATTAGACAAAATAATACTATACTCATTCCCTGTTTGATTAAAGAGACTTGTGCATACCTATTTCCCATTATATTCCTTCGGCCTGTCTTAGTCTTGAGTAATATGGTAGATTGGAGTCTCAAGGGGTATTGTGGGATTGAAGGGAGTTTGGCATGTTTGTGAGATAATTTTACTAAAATAACAATTGAATTAATTTGTCAATAAAAAATCCTCTTATGGGTCCATAAAGGGTAAATTAGTAATTTAATAAGTTAGTATGCAATAGGAGTGTCAATCAAATAAGAAAAACTATAAAAGTAGGTATTTATTCAAATACAAATATCATTAACCAAACATATTGGTACAATATACTAAGTGTTGCCTAGTCATCTATAATCATTAATCTTTACATGAAAATAGGAAAAACAATATTCACAATCAAATACTTCCTAAGTACAAATGATGAAAATAATTTTTATGTTCATTATATTTATTATTTTTATTCTAGATAATTGAGTGACAGTCATCAACGTTAAGTCCCTTTTCACTTGCACTATAATAAATATTTTTTAATTATAGTTTATAAAAATAATTATCAAATTAAGTCATTTAAATAAAAAGTAAAAGTAATATATTAGTATCACAATATATTACTTACAAATATTTGATAGAAAATCATTATAGTTTTTTGAATTAATGCTTTTATCAACTATCTATTAGAAATATATGGCCTATTTGGATGTGTTCCAAAACAGCGCTTTTTAAGCCATATTTTTCATAGTATAATTTTTTTTTTAAGACAAACATTTTTCGGTTTAGATGCAGTAGTTAAAATGGCTTTAAAAATATGGTTTTATTCAAAGCTACTCTAGATAGTTTCTAAAAAATCTACTATTTGGCTATTTTTTTAGCTTCTGTTTTTTCTTAAAAAGCCCATCTTAATACAATTTTTTTACTGAAGTGTTGTTTTTCAATAAATAAATGTTTCTCTTCTGGAAAAAAAAACTCATCCAAATAGGCTCCCAAACATGAATTCTTTTTTAGTAAAAATAGTTTGAATTTTACTTTTATTGTAAGACTTAATAAGCCCGTTTAGCTAGGCTGCAAAACAAGTGTTTCTCGAGTTGTACTTTTTATAATAGGACTTTTTTTTAAACCCAATAGTTTTGCAATTAGATGCAGTATTAGAAAGCGTTTTAAAAGGTACTTTTATTTGAAACTACTTTAAGTAACTTCTAAAAAAGTCCTTTTTCGCCTTTGTTATAACTCCTACTTTTTTTAAAAAGCTCATTGAAGTACAATTCTTTTTCTCTAAAGTGTTTTTTTTCAAAAAATAAATAATTCTCATTTAAAAAAAAAAAACCATCCAAGGTTCATATGATGAAAAGATCATTTATGTCTATTATATTTATTTATTTATTTTTATTTTTGATATTTAAGTAACAATTATCAACTTAAATTTGTTTATTACTTGAACTATTGCAAATGTTTTTTAATTATAGTTTATAAAAAATAACATAAAAATTAAGTGATTTAATTAAAAACTAACGTTGTATATTAGTATGATAATGTTTAAAATATTAAAGATAGAATATTATTATATGATGTGCCAAGTGCCACCTCTTCTCACCACGTCAGCCAAGGCAGGCCAATCCAAATCCTAAGTGTGGAGCAACAGAACCCTCGACCTGATAGGCTGTCCTCGAAGGAGGTTTTAAGCCCGCCTACCCTCGACCATAAGGTTGTAAGCCATAAAACTCACCAAAGGTGAGAACTGATGCCCTCGAAGAGACCTTCAAGAGTGTGTCCACGTAAAGAATGGGCCCTGAAGTGCGAGGCACGAGAAGGGAGGTACCCCTCCCCTCCAGGCTTATCCCATGTTTGGGACTAAAAAGCTACAAGGGACACCTGGAATCCTTGAGGCCTTATAAGTTAGGCCAACGGCACTAAAGCACAAGTGGCTTAAAGGCTTGGGGGGTCCTCGAACGCAGTTGTGTCGAGAGCACGAATCCCATACTTAGCCTCCGCCGAGCTCATTGGCCAACAGTAAAAACCCAGCTAGCAATCGGTGACAACCCTTTGTAGCTACCTACACCTAACGCGCCCTTGTGGCACAAGGGTCCATCCCGTTAGTCTCCAGCGCATTAAATACCCAGTTATAAATACAATCATTGGTTACAATTGCCCAAGATACACATTAAACGCTAATTGGGCCCCTTATTAATGAGAATGTAAGGTCATCCGGTATTTGAGAGTTCAAAAGGGGACAAAAAGCACATCCACTTATACCTCGCGTGTCAGAAGGGCTTACCAACCTTCATCATCCACGTCACATCATGGGACCTCTCATATAAATAACCAAAGGCTTTTCATGTAAGAGGTAACGGATCATTCATCTTTTGATTCATCTTACTTGCGAAACAAGAACACCATATATTCACTGTTCATCATCTTCTTCACTCTATCCTCAACTGACTTGAGTGTCGGAGAGCCTACGCCGGGGCAAAACTGGCTAGTCTCACGTGCGTTCCTCCCTCTTTGATAGGTGGGCCACCAGCATAATCACATGGAGAGTACCAGACTCCGACAAGTGGTCAAACCAAAAGGCGACTGCATCATTATAATTGCTTGAATTTAATGCTGATGTGAGTCGAATCTAGGAGCAATTGGGTTGATTGGCTACTCTGGTCGAATATAAGGTTAGTGGAGTTTGATTGGGAAGATAGCGGCTTGCAACAAAGGAAATACAACGTGAACTAGTCGAGATAGGTCTTGGCTAAGACCCTCCGATGCTTAAGTCAGTAATCGGATATAGTAGAAATTCGAGCAGAATAAGTGGGTAAAAAGCAATTAATAGATGGGTCTTACCATAAATGCAAGGGTATTTTAATATGACCATATAGACCCTCCTCATGGGACCCCTAGGCTTCCTAGGGCGTGATCCAATAACATGGGAGGCCCCATCACTCTAAAGGCTTCATATGATAATATTAGGTGGCTTCAATTAACGAGATATGAGGTTAGGTGGCTGCATCATGCCTTAAGCTGACAGGGAATTTAATACCAACATGGGTTGATAGAACACAGCATGCCCCTGGTTGAGATAAGACTCGACCGCAAGCCCCGACAAGACTGGTTCAAAAGACCATTGACTCGGTCAATAGCCCAGGGCTCGTTCCCTTTGAACGTTTTGGAGAGGTGAAATGTGGCATGCTTAGGCCGGTTAAAAACCCGATCGCAAATATGCCACGTCAAATGCATTTATCAATTATCTATTAAAAAATATAAACATAAATTCATCTTTAATTAAAAGATCTTTTACGTTCACTATGTTTATTTATATTTTTATTATTAGTATTTGAACATGCACCCGGAGGTGGCGCGGAGATGATGCACCTACTACTTTGTTCAATTTTGAAATCTAACAAAGTTTGAGAGTTTAAGTTTGCTTGTATGTGTGCGATTTTTTGGGCGTATGTGTTTTTTTTTATTTTTTCTGCATTTTGGAGTGTGTTTTTTTTTTCAATATATTTAACTTTGGGGGTTAAAGATAGCCAAATAGTTATTCTAATCTCATTTAAGTTTAATTTATCATTAATTAAGTTAATAATACAAAAGGTTCATCTACTTAAGAGTTTCAAACTTGAGGGTTATTTTCTTAGTACACAATTTGAAAGGACCTTTTAGTAGAAATTAGGGATGGCAATGGGTCCGGGTTAGACCCAGGCCGGGACTCGCCCCTAATGGGGTTTGAGACTCCTAACTAGGTCCGGGGCGGGTCCCGGATCTTTATTTTAAAATCCGAACCCACCCTGTTAGTAATTTATACATATTTTTTTTTTATGTAAATTTATATAATATATCTATATTTCATATATAAAAGTATATATTATAACAATAGCTACTTAAAAAAAATAAATATGATATTCTTGTATATAAAAATAATTATATAACATTAATAATTAAGTTATGATTTTAAAATATGTGCAAATAAATATGTGACATTGATGTTTAATTTTTTTAAAAATTAAAATATGTTCATACAAATTTATAAATAATTAGTGCTTTGGTCGTACTATTATTTTTTTTTCATGTTTATAAAGTTGTAATATTATCAATTTTCTTAAAAAAATAATTATTTTAAAAATATAAACTAGGTCTACCAGGTCCAAAAAAATTCCCGATCGAGCAGGTCCCAGGTTTGGCCAAACCCGCCCCATACCCACCCCGTTGCCAACCTTAGTCGCTGCTATGGAGATTGAAGATGAGGGATCGCTTTTTTTTTTTTTTTAAAACCCAAAATAAAAGATGACGGTGGCTTTTTCATCTTAGGAGGATTGACAATTTTTACTAAAATTAAATTGGCACATTACTCTTTTCAATTTTAACTAGTTTTTAACCTGTACGTTGCATCGGGTAATAACTTTAAATCTATAAATTTAATACACTTAATTTTAGGATTGGTTTTCATTTAAATATTCTAAACTTACTATAAATTAGATACTGATATGTAGAAGTAAGCAAGACTTGACTTAATATATAATTGTTTGAAAACGAGAACATAACAAAATTTTATAAAGATTTCAAATAAGCGTAGCTTATTTGTCATAAGATCAAACGTTTTTGAAATTGTACCATTCTCTACAAACACCCTTAGTCCTACACTCGACCAGATCAATCGAGGTCGACCAGCTCCCAAATTCGACCTAAATCATTTTGGCATCGTGGGTGGGAATTTCACCGCAATCCAGGAAGAGAAATGGTGACAATGGGGAGAAACCCCTCTAGTGCCCGAAGCACCACGGCCGCGGGGGAGGACCAACACTCGGTCCATGACCTCCCGCCGCCGCCCACCGCGAATTCTCCATCCGCACAGACCGACTTGGCGGGCTTGTCCCGGGCACAGCCTCGCTCGTGCCCGCCAATACCAACCAAAGGAGCAAGGCCCGTATCCTACCCACGGGAACGGGTCTACCTTCACCTAACATAGAGGAAATGATTAGTATTCCCCTCAAACGATTGAGGAACTTCGTCTGGCAATGTAATTTTCAAGCCTTTGAAAGGCTCAAAGAAAGTATTGTCCGAGCGCCACTAGGCACCAACATGGCGATGGCTTCTGCTGACTGTCAAGTCCCATCATATTAGAATTTCGGTCGAGAAGCAAGCTACCGACCGTCCCAATTAGAGAAAGAAGAGGCAAAGTCAAGCCACCATAGTAGAGTTCCCCGTCTCTAGTATCAGGACTTAGGCCGCCCTCTCCGAGCTCCTTTCCCAAGGAACTCTTGAGCCGACCCAGCTCTAGGAAAACTCGAGCAGATGAAGAACCAGCTCTATCAGTTCACCCAGAAGATTGCAAACCTCGAGCATCCCGAGGACAGAATCGAGTCCGACGATGGGCAAGGATCCTCCTCCGACCGCTACCACGATCGAAGACAAAGGGCCTTTGCCCATCATATCTGAGAAGAAAAGACCGGTTTGCATGACCGGGTTCCAGTCAACCTTCCCAACTACGACGAGAGAACCAACCCAGATGACCACCTACTCCAGTTCAAAAATGCTATCGACGTCTACAGACTATCGAATGGAATGATGGCCAAATTCTTTGCCACCACTCTTTTTGGTGTAGCATGTTAGTGGTTCGCCTGCCACAAGCCAGAGTCAATTAACTCTTTTGAAGAGCTAGCCAATCGGTTTTTACACCACTTCGCGACTAAGAAAGACATCAAGCTTCCCCACACCCATCTTAATGGCATCTGCCAGCAGGAGGGGGAGTCCCTATGTGACTTTATGCTCCATTTCAATAATGAGGTCCTTCGAGTTGATGACCCGCGGTGAAGTAAGATCGCTTATGAAAAGGAATGATGCAACCACCAATAAAGGGCTCTGTCTCCGACATATGAACCAACAATTCAAAAGATAGACTCCTCACTCTGAACACCACCGGACTACTACCGGTAACTGTTCAGCGACACTGAAAATAAGGATGGGAAGGATCGATTTTGTCAACTTCGCTTTATGTATCGGCCTCCGGCACGAGGATTGTGCCAAGAAAATCGTTCTCAAGTCCCCTCGATCTATGAAGGAAATCTAGACGCTAACCTCTAGCTTCATGATCTCCGAAGAAATGCACCATATCAAACATGGGGACAAGAAGGAGAGAGAGCATAAAGAAAAGAAGGAAAAGGGAGACTGCAAGAAGGAAAAAGAGCAACGGGAGAAGAAGGAGTCCCGATCAAACGATACTTCGACCTCACGCCCTTAAAATCCTCCCAGGGTCATATCTTCTCGGTTACTAATTGAAAATTATTCAAGACACCGTACAAGATCTTCGAGAAAGGGGGCTAAGAAGTCGGGAAAGTACTGCGCCTTTCATAAATAATATAAGCATGTCACCGACGAATGTTATGCCCTCTAGAGTGAAATCGAGCGGCTCATTCGAAAGGGCCTTCTAAAAGAATTCGTGGCCACCCACATGGAAGCCCCAACGCAGAGAGAGAGGTCCTGGTCTCCGCGATCACCCCAAGCAAGCCATAAAGAATCCCCTCCAAAGAGGAGCGGAAAGGAGTCGGTAGATCACAACCTCCCGACAAAGGGGTTTATTAACACGATCGCCGGAGGACCAAACAGAGGGGATTCCCGATTGAGCAAGAAGCGCACATCGAGAAAGTTGGAGAAAGGGAGATCGAGCCCTCAGGCCGAAAGGCGAACCCTTCTGGTCAATAGCATCAACTCCAATACTATTGTATTTAGCAATAGGGATATTAATGTAAGTCGCCCATCAGGAGGGGGTGAGTTACCCGACATCCCGATGGTGATCACAACAGAGGTGTTGAATTTCATTGTGGCATGCACAGTAGTTGATAATGGAAGTTCAACCAATGTTCTTTTTTACTCTACTCTTCAAAAAATAAACTTAGGTGATATAGTGATCCAACATGTGCATACTCCTCTGATCGGGTTTGGGGTTCGAAAACCATCCCGATCAGGGTCGTGTGAATAGCAACCTCCCTGGAAGATGCACCCCAAAGACGAACCCTCCTCATCGACTACCTATTCGTTGACGCCCCATTTGCATACAACTTGATTTTGGGAAGACCGGCCCTCAACCAATTCCGAGCGGTCGTGTTAACTTTCCACCTGAAAATCAAGTTCCCCACCCCAATAGGGGTTGGGGAGGTCAAATGCTACATTACATGTGGAAGAGCTACACAATCTCCCCGGAAAAAGGAGAAAAAGGAAGAGTCACTACCTCCCCCTTTGGTGAACCCATCGATCGAAATCGACTTCAACGCCCCGGAAGGATCAACCTCTCACAAGCAGAAGAATGAGGAGTCCCTAATTGACTAATCAGAGAGCCTAAGACTATCGAGCTGATCTCGGGAAACCTAGAGAAAGTGACCCAGATTGGCTTGCATTTGGGAGAGGGGAGAGAGCTAATGTTGATCGAATTTTTTAGGGAGAATGTCGATGTCTTCGCGTGGAGCCCATCGGACTTCCCAGGAATCAATCCCGAGGTCATTTTCCACCAACTTAATGTTGACCCGACCGCTAAGAGGGTCAAACAGAAGAAAAGGACCTTCGGGGAGGAGATGAATATGATAATCAAAGAGGAAGTCAATAAGCTCCTCGAGGCCGGGTATATAGTTGAAATCCAATACCCCGAGTGGTTGTGCGATGTTGTCATGGTCCCAAAGTCACTGGGGAAATGACGCATGTGCAACGACTTCACAGATCTAAACAAGACTTGCCCAAATGATCCATATCCACTGCCACGGATCGACCTCTTAGTCGATTCGACCACTGGATGCAAAATATTGAGTATGATGGACGTGTTCCAAGAGTACTATCAGATTTACATGGCACCATAGGACCGGTCAAAAACATCCTTCGTGGTCGAAAAGGGGATCTATTGTTTCTTGGTCATGCCGTTTGGCCTCAAGAATGCTGGGGCCACTTACTAAAGGCTCGTTAACAAAATGTTCAAGGGGCTGATATGTTCTAGCATGGAGGTCTACGTCGACGATGTGATCATCAAAATCGATAAAGAAATTGACCATCTCAACTACTTAAGGGATACCTTTGCCATACTTCGGCAGTACGACATAAAATTGAACCCCTCGCAATGCACTTTTGGGGTCCCAGGAAGAAAGTTTTTGGGGTACATGGTCAGTCAATAGAGGATCGAGGCTAACCCAGCCAAGATCAAAGCAATTCAAGAAATTGCCATGCCTCAGACCATCCGTGATGTTCAACGCCTTTGCGAACAAGTTATAGCCCTCAATCGTTTCATCTCCCGATCAGCCGACCGAAACCTACCATTCTTCAAAACCCTCCGAATCGCAACCAGCCGTCCGGGACAACGGGCGAAGATTCTCGTCGAGCCTGGTAATGATAGAAAAAAGAAGAAAAAAGATTTCAAGTGGACGGACAAATTCGAGAGGGCCCTGACTGATCTAAAGAGCTACTTGTCCTCCCCATCTTTGCTCGCGAAGCAAGTCGACGGACCGCCTCTTTACCTTTATCTGGCTGTGTTCGAAGAGGCCATTAGTTTGGTGATCGTCACCATAGAAGAGAAGGCCCACTGGTCGGTTTACTATGTCAGCAAGGTTCTCTAAGGTGCAGAAACAAAATTACCTGGAGATCGAAATATTCGCTCTTGCATTGGTGATCACCGCCCGAAAACTACAACACTACTTCCAATCCCATTCTGTCGTGGTCTTGACCAACTAGCCTTTGAAGCAAGTGTTGTCCAAGCCCAATGTCTCTGGAAGATTAACCAAGTGGGCCATCAAATTGGGTGAGTTTGACGTCTCATTCCAACCACGCACGGCAATTCAAGCTTAGGCTCTAGCAGACTTCCTGCTCGAGAGGGTAGGGGCCCCTGTTGAGACCGATGGACCAATTGACCTGCTAAAGGGGAGAAGCCGGGATATACCTGAGAAGTCCAAATAGTTTGAAGCTCGAGTTCGCCATAAAATTAGGTTTCAATATCACCAATAATGAGGCGGAGTAAGAGGTGCTGGTCGCGAGCATGAAGATTGCAATTGACCAAGGGCTTCACCATGTCTAAGCTCTAGTCGATTCCCAATTGGTGGCAAGCCAGGTTATGGGGGTGTACAATGCACGTTAAACCTCGATGATCAAATAATTGGAGAGGGTAAAGGTACTGAAGGACCGCTTCGCCTCCTTTACCCTCAACCAGATACCCAGGGAAGAAAATGATCGAGCAGACGCTCTATCAAAATTCGCAAGTTCCCAAAAGGGAACGAGGAGCCGGTCGATCTCATTTATGACTGTTGAAAAACCAGAAATCGACCAACTAACTGCCGAGCAGGTTCTTTCCATCAAGCAACGGGAACCATCATGGCAAGACGAGATCAAAGATTAACTATCTAATGGGACTCTCCCTGAAGACGCTCTCGCCGCTCAAAGACTTATGTACCGTGCAACCTAGTTCGCACTCGACGAGTCCAGTCAATTATTCAAAAAATCACCAATTGGACCCCCCATTCATTGCCTTGATCGTGTGGAAGCGATCGAGGTCGTGGAGTCCATCCATGGAGGAAGTGGTGGAAACCATTTGGGCGCGCGTTCATTGGCTCAAAAAATTACCCGATGTGGGCTCTTTTGGCCCACTCTTGTCGAGGATGCCAAGCGACTCGCTCGGAAGTGTTCGAACTGCCCATACCACTCCAACCTAAATCATCGGTCCCCCATGGAGATGAAAACTGTAAACGTCTCATCGCCCTTTGACCAATGGGGGATCAATATCGTGAGGCCATTTCCACTCACCACCGATTAAAGGAAATACGCGATAGTTGTGGTCGAATACTGCACCAAGTGGGTCGAGACCGAGGCGGTCGCAAAAATCACCGATGCCTCGATCCGAGTGTTCATATTGAAAAACCTCATATGCCAGTTTGGGGTCCCGAGAGTGCTGATCTCACATAACGAAACCCAATTTCAAAGCAGGACAACGATCGAATGGTGCCAAGAGCACAGGATCGAGCAGAGGTTCACCTCGGTCGGTAATCCCCAATCGAATGGGCAAGCCGATGTGACAAATAGAATCCTTGTGCAAAATCTCAAGGAGGTGCTCGGGGCCCACATAGGCGAATGGGCCAATGAGCTCCTGAGCGTACTTTGGGCATATCGGGCAACTCCTCGATCGGCCACGGGGCAAACGTCGTACACTTTGGTAGACAGATCGGAAGCGGTCATTCCTACCGAAATCATGCATGCCACAACTCGAGTAGCCCATTTTGACCCCGAACACAATAGTTCGGCTCGAGAGCATGAACTCGAGATTTTAGAAGAGTTGCGGGATAGAGCGTGGGTTAAAATGCAAAACTACAAAGTTGCCATCGCTAAGGTGTATAATAACGAAGTAATCCCTCATAACTTCCAAGTGGGAGATCTTGTCCTCAAAAAGTTTCAGGTCTCACGCAGCGTGGCCAAATTCGACTCAAATTCAGATGGACCATACAAGATATGGAAGGTCTCCAAGAACAACACCTATCGGCTCAAAGATCTAAACGATCGAGAACTCCCCCGACCATGGGGGGAGGCTAACCTAAGGAGATTTTTCGTACAGAGTTGTCGATCGAAGAGCATCATTTGTCTCTGATCGATTTGTCATAGGTTTTGATCACCCCATACTTTGTAATCGACCCACTTTGAATATTATGCAAGTCTCTGTTCGAGTTATGTTTGTTTTACTTGCTCTACGCTAACCAAATTAGTAGTTGCCTTATGAAATAATTCAAATCGTTTTTATCTCTCTACTTTTGATCGGCTCCTAAATAACTTACGTAATCACCATTTAAAATTTTTTATGCCCCCTCGATCTACTTTATCTGTTCGATTGGGCCATAGCTTATTGGTCGATCGAGTGATACAACTAAAATTTTCCCTCAACAGTTTTTATCATTCTATTTGTAAAAAAATAAAATAAAATAAAATTGAGCGCAATTAAAAGCCCCACTGATGCGGGTGAAGGATTAGATCGAACAGACGGCGTCGAACACGCCGCTATTCAGAAACCGCTCGATGGCAACACTTGAGATGGCCTGCTCCGGAAAGCCCAGCTTCATTTGGGCCTTGAGCTTTTTCTCGAAAAGCTCGCGTTCTCCTTGAACTGGCACCCCCGGGATATGTATGGGATGTAGGCCTGGTCGCAACCTCTGAAAGTGCTGATACAGGCGCCGTTTGGTTGAGCCAGTGCCCGATCCACGATCCGAGCATTCTCATCCGAGTCGAAGGAGTACAATAACTCCTGATTAGCTAGTCGTTTGCCTTTGCCCATGTGGTCAGGGCCCCGCTTACGCTTCCTTGAGGCATCTAGAGAGCCTCCTTCCAGTATCACGATCCCCGTCTCACAGGGCCTGGTTGTTGGAGTCTCTGATCAGGTCGTCGTCGCCAAACGCTCACCAGTGACCTCCACCTCCAGGTCGATTTGAGTATCGACCTGGGTGACCGATCTCGCCCTTGGCAGCGTGGGGGAGTCCTTCTGGATCTCGGTCGGTCCAGGTTAATCAACTTGAGTCTAACCGCCTTGGCTTCTCTACGAGGCCCTCCTCTAGGACGAGGACCCTTGGCCGGCAGATTCGGAAGTCGCTTTCTTGACCTTCTTCTTTTGGGCAGTTGCCAATCATGCGAGCATCGCCTTGTGGGCATCTATTAGTACTTTTTTGTCAGCAATAGATATCCGATCATTAGGTCGAATTACAAAAAAAAAAAAAAAAAAGAGGCATACCCAAAATGACCCCCTTGGGCACCTCGACTGGGGAGATGCCTGCACGGTTCAAAAACTCCTCTTGTGGGAGGTAACCGCTCCACATCAGACCCGGATCGAGCTAGTAGCTATAAAAGTAGGGATCCTCCCGGGTCGGATTTTCCACCCCGTCGAACTCCGTAGAAGTACTTCGCCTTCTATTTTTCCCTGTACGAAGATTAACGGGTTTGGATAATTCTAGACCCCGATCGGGCCATGATGTAGAAAAAGCTACCCCGGTCAGCCAGACTAGATCGGGCAGAGTTTTACACTTTGAAGAAGGCCGCAAAATTTTCAATAGATGGGGACAAGCCTAAGGCCCTCATCATGACTATGAAACTATAGATGATGTAATGGGAGTTTGGGGAAAGTTGAGCGGGGGAAAGATTTAAAAAGTCGTAGATGGCTGCCGCATCAGCCGAGATCAAAAACCTAAACCTCTTTCACAGTACCTCCAAATGGATAGCGATCGTGTTACGGGCGGGCTTCCCATACGAGAACCGACGAGCGGGGCAAAAGCTTCGAATTCATAGGGAATATGAAATTTGGTCACAGCATTCCACATCTCAGTCGGAGTCATTATCGATAGGATATTGTCATGCTCTTGCTCAGTATGATAAGACTGCGGGACACCGACCTCCGCATCGTCATCCTCCACCTCATCGATTGTACGCAGTTCGACCTCCTCTTCGGTACCAGCTGGCCCCTGAGGAGGTCGAGTTGCTGCCTGTGCTGCTCCCCTCGGAGCTACCCTCCGATGAGGTATCTAACCCAACCTCTCTAATTAACCTACGACTGTCCATAAGGGAATTAAGTAAAGACCATGGCTTCGAGACAAAAGGGTTTCGAGCGCCAGGGGAGACAATCGACCGGAACTTGTTTTCAATTTTTTGCAAATGGTGAAGTCAACGCCCGGTCCACCCCCCTCTTTATAGCGGGTTAAACGCCGCCCTCGGGAATCACAACCGGCGCAATTATTACAACCGTGACTTTTTGAATTCCTAAGGGTAACAACCCGGTCGAATGCACTCCCCCGATCAAATTCATTAATCGACCCGGAGAGTGGGGGGCTAATAACGTAGCATATTTTCCATCGAAAATATCGACTGTCTCTTATAATAATAATAATAATAATAATAATAATAATAATAATAATAATAATAATAATAATAATAATTGATGCGGGTCGATTCTGGGAGCTGTTCGACTCCGGTCGATTACCCTGGTCGGTTATGGAGATGGATGTATTTGATCGGGAAGTTGGCCTTCAACAAAGAAAAATAGCAACGTAAGCTAGCCGAGATGGGTCTCGCCTATGACCCTCCGATGCTTAAGTCAGCGGATCGATTTTTAGTAATTTGAATAGAGTAAGGGTATTGTATATATTTAATGCTTTCCTCTTACCATAAATGCAGGGGTATTTATACCATGTACAAGTAGGCCACGCTCCCAGGGGCCCACCGAGCCAAGTAGGCCGCTGGGGACTGACATGTGCGGTCCGTAGACCCAGAGATAGGGTCTACAGACGGTAGCTGGCGCCTCATTAATGAGGTATGGGGTTAGGTGGTTCTCCCATGCCTCGTCTGACGGAGCATTTAATGCCAGCAGGGATCCGTTCAACACGGCATGGACCGGATCGATAATCATGTCGATCAGGTTGTCGAGGAGCGGACTTGTAGAAGAAATTATCATGACCAGCAAGCTGATAAGGAGGGGAGTCGCGTCGCGAAACTGTTTGGTTTCCATCGGGAGGATTCGATGGGATCGATCGGGGAGTACGAGAGGGGGCCGGTTTTTCGGTTGGAAATATGCCACGTCATTAGCCCCCCCACTCCCTTGGTTGGCAGACCAGCCGACCGGGGAAGTGAGTTCGATCAGGTTATTACTGCCAGAATTTGAAAAGTCACAGCTGTAATAATGGCGGCGTTTGATATTCCCGAGGGCAGTTTTTACCCGCTTATAAATAGGGGCGGTGGACCAAGCGTTGACTTCACCATTTCGCAAGAGTCTCTAGAGCTGTGACGATCGATTGTCTCCCCCAGCTGTTCGAAACTCTCAACCCTAGGTCGATCCGATCCGACTCTCGTATAGGTAACTTTCCTCTCATAGTCTCCTTTTTCCTTGTTTATTCATCCATGGATAGTCGTAGAGTCATTAGAGAGGTCGGATTAGACAGCTCCTCTGAGACTAGCTCCGAGGGGAGTAGTGCGAGCAGTAGCTCGTCCTCTTCAGGCGATAGCGCCGAGGGGGAGGTCAAGCAAAACGCGACCGATGAGGTGGAAGAAGTCGACGATGAAGTTGGCGCCTCTCGTTCGTATCGTACCGAACGGGAGGACGACTATATTTCGTCGATAATGACTCCAACCGAGGTCTCGAATGTTGTGACCAAATTCCATATCCCCTCGACCTTTCATGCCTACGCGCCGCCCGTCGGGTCGCGGATGGGAAGCCCGCCCCTGAACACGATCGCCATCCACTTGGAGGCATTATGGAACAGGTTTAAGTTTCCTATCTCGCCCGATGCGGCGGTGATCTACAATTTCTTAAATCTTCCTCCCGCACAGCTCTCTCCGAACTCTCATTGCATAATTTATAGCTTTATAGTTAGGATGAGGGCCCTAGGCCAGGCCCCATCAATAGTAAATTTTTCGGCCTTTTTTAAGGTTCAGAACTCCGGCCGGTCGAGGCCGGGAGACCGGGGCGGTTTCTTTTACATTATGGCCCGCTCCGGGTCAAGAATAATTCAGACCCGACAGTCGTCATATGGGGAAAGGTGGAAATCGAAGTTTTTCTTCGTCCACCACCCGTCGGGGTTCCCCATTCGAAACCTTTGGAACGATGAGATCGAGAAGATCGAGTTCGAGGGCGTGGGGAATCCAACCTGGGAGGATCCCTTTTTCCGGACCCGACAAATCGAACGAAGACTGATGTGGAGCGGTTATCTCCTAGAGGAGCATTTCTTAAATCGTGCAGGCATCTCCCCGGTTGAAGCGCCCGGGGGGTTCGTTCTTGGTATGTGCTTTAGACTCTGATCGATGCCTTAGGCAGCTTAAGTTTCTGTGTGGTTTCTGACGATCGGTTTTTCTTTTGCAGACGGCGAAGTTCTGATGGTCACCCACAAGACTATGCTCGCCCACCTCGCCGCCGTCCAAAATAAGAAGAATAAGTGGACCGCAGCCCGGTCTTCGAGCCAGCGGGGCTCGGCGTCGAGAGGCGCACGAACCCCGTCGGGTGGACAAGGAGCCCAAGCCGTCCTGACCGAGGTCCCCAGTGTTACTCCGCCAAGGGCCAGGTCGGCAGCGAGGCCGGACCTCGATCAAGAGGTCGAAGTTACAGGTGAGAGGTCCGCGACGGCCGTGGCATCGCCCATGGATACAACCCCGACCAGACCGATTTAGACCGGAGTGGTGATCAGGGAAGGAGGCACCCCCGCAGCCAGCACGAAGAGAAAAAGGGGGCCTGACCATACCAGCAAAGGTAAGGGGAAAGGAGTTGCCGGTCGTGATGAACTGTCGGAGTCCTCGGACTCCGACGAGGACGACAGGATACTGGCGTTCGACCGCCCATCCGAACGGGCGCTTCGTTGTTTCGAGGGGCAACCGATTAGCACCTTCAGGGGTCGGGATCAGGCCCACATCGTGCACCTATCTCAAGGGTGCCAATTCGAGGAGGATCACCGGTACCTCCTCGGTCAAAGCCTCCTCTAAATCGATCGCTGGTTCGAGAGGGGTGTAATCGGGGTAAGATCTTACGGATCGATGTTTTTGTTGATTATTCGATTAGTTTTTCTGGTCTTCCCTACCTGATTGCTGTGTTTGTTTGGCAGATAGCGTCTCAGGCATTTTTCCATGTATACCATCGAGCGGAGGTGTATAAGGAGGGCAAGGATCGGTACAAGCGGATGTATCGACTGGCGGCCAAAAACGAGCCTGGGCAACTCAAGTAGAAAATCGAGGAGCTTGAGATGATGTTGGCCGTCGCCCGATCGGAGCGGGAGTTGGCCGAGAAGAAACTTGAGGACCAAGCGAAACGCAACGAGGCCCTCGAGAAATCCCTCGAGGAGAAGGTCGCGGAGGTTATTGAGGCCGAGCGGGCGCGTGACCTGGCTCGACGAGAGGAGAAAGCCTCCTATGACCGGGGCTATAATAAAGGCCATGAAGCCAGCATTCGAGAGGAGTTGCAGAAACTGGCCGATCGAGAACAGGCCATCTCGAGGGCGGCCGTCGAGAGGTTCCTCAAGAGCCCCGTCTTCGATACGGTATGCACGGTGAAATCCTTCCCCCGCCTCAATGGGGCGTTCGAATTGGCGGTGCGGCAGCTGGAATATCTAGGGTTCATCCCAGAAGGGTTCAACCGAGACGACATCGGTCTCGACCGGGATGAATCGTGCCAACCAATCGACTCTTCCGGGGGGCCTGGTTCGTCCAACACGCTCTTTGCTGACGACGAGTTCAAGTACGCCACCGACCTCGTCCAGAAGCAAGCCCTGGAAGATATCGAGCGAGAGCTCGACCAGGATGTGGACGGCCAAGGCGAAGGGAGCCCAATGGAGGTGCAAGGGCCCGCTAAGGTTGATCCGGGAAGTGGCAAAGGAGTGGCCTAAGACCGCATCGACGGGGAGGATGATGTCAATCAAATAGATTAGCCCCTCCCCAGCCCCCTTATTTGTAACCTCTCGATTATGATCAATGAGACATTTCTTTTCCGTTCGTTTCTTGTTGTGGTCCGTTCGATTTTAACAAATTAACAAAATATTTGCACAAATCATCTTGAATCAACAAAATATTTGCAACACTTTGATCGATAAGAATCTCGAACAAAATTCATAAAATAAATAACCGAACAGATCCTTCGATGAGAAAAGATTTCGGCTGGTTACAAGTGGACACCGCCAAAGGGTCGATCGGTTAGATGCAGAATCTTCTTAGGTTCCCGGCCCCCCACGGTCGGGGAAGTTCCCAACCGGATAGGTCCTCCAGTCGGTAAGCGTTGTTTTTTGAGACCTTTGTTACCTTGTACGACCCTTCCCAATTCGGGTCGAGTTTACCCACGTTGCGTGAGACCTCGACCTTCTTTAGGACGAGATCGGCCACTTGAAAATTTCGAGGGACCACCCCATTGTTGTACAATTTGGCGACAGCCGCCTTGTAATTCTGCATCTTGACCTAGGCCCGATCGCGCGAAACTATTTTCGATAGGGTCGAAATGGGCGACTCGAGCCGTAGCATGCATTATTTCCGCAGGGATGACGGCCTATGAGCCAAAAACCAGGGCGTACGGGGTTTGTCCAGTGGCCGACCGGGGAGTCGTTCGGTAGGCCCAAAGAACACCGGGGAGTTCGTCTGCCCACTCGCCTTTATGAGCCCCCACCACTGTCCTCAGGTTTTGTACCAGTATCCTATTAGTCACTTCGGCCTGGCCGTTCGACTGGGGATTTCCGACGGACGTGAACTGCTGCTCGATCCCGTGTTCTCTACACCATTCGACTGTCCTTCTACTCTGAAATTGGGTTCCGTTGTCAGAAATCAGCACCCTTGGAACCCCAAAAACGGCATATTATGTTCTTCCAAATAAAGGATCGGACGGAAGCGTCCGTGATTTTTGCGACCGCCTCCGCCTCGACCCACTTGGTGAAATACTCGACCGCAACGATCACGAATTTTTGCTGACCGGTGGCTAGAGGGAATGGCCCCACATTGTCAATTCCCCACTGGTCGAACGGCCATGATATATCAACACTGATCATATCCATGGGGGGTCGGTGGCTTAAGTTGGAGTGGTATTGGCATTTCGGGCATTTTCGAACGAAACGTTTGGCATCCTCGACTAGGGTTGGCCAGAAGAAACCGCTCCTGGTGATCTTATGAGCCAGCGACCGGCCGCCCGAGTGGTTCCCACAACTCCGCCCGTGAATGGAGTCCATCACCTTGATCGCTTCTTGTTGATCACCCCAAAGGAAGACTTTTTGAACAGTCTTCCAGACCGGTCGAGTGCGAAGCGAGCTGCACGGTACCTGACTCTTCGAGCGGCGACGGCTTCACTAGGTAAGGTTCCATCCGTGAGGTAACTCCTTATCTTGTCTTGCCACGACGGCTCCAGCAAGTCGAACGGAAGCACCTGTTCGGCAGAGTCCTGATCGATTTCATGTTTGTCGGTAACCATGAACGCGATCGATCGGCTCCTTGTCCTCTTCTGGGAACTGGCAAATTTGGAGAGAGCATCCGCTCGCTCGTTTTCTTGCCTTGGCACCTGGTCCAGAGTGGAGGAAGCGAACAAGTCCTTCAACGCCTTCACCTTTCCCAAGTATTTCACCATAGACATCTCCCGCGTGTCGTACACCCCGGAGACCTGACTCACGACCAGCTGGGAATCGACCAAGACTCGCAAGCGGTCAATTCACTGGTCAGCAGCAATCTTCATGCCTGCGATTAGAGCCTCGTATTATGCCTTGTTGTTAGTGACTGGGAAGTTCAATTTTATGGCGAACTCGAGCTCCAGACCTTCCGGACTTCTTAAATACACCCCGGCTCCCCCTCCTTGAGAGGTCGAGGAGCCATCCGTGTGCATAATCCATGGTTTGACCGGCTTCTTGGGTTCGGTTGGCTTCCCCACCCTCTTGAGTAGGAAATCAGCTAAAGCCTGCGCATGGACCACCGTTCGGGGTTTGAAGGAAACGTCGAACTCCCCTAATTCGACCGCCCACTTGGTCATCCTCCCCGAGACGTCTGGCTTGGACAACACTTGCTTCAGGGGTTGGTTGGTCAAGACCACAATAGGATGCGACTGCAAATAGTGGCGCAGCTTTCGGGCGGCGGTCACCAAGGCCAGCGCAAATTTTTCGATCTCCAAGTAGTTCTTTTCCGCTCCTTGGAGGATTTTGCTCACATAATACACCGGTCGGTGGACCCTCTCTGCTACGGTGACAATTACCAAGCTTATGGCATCGTCGGACACGGCTATGTAGAGGTACAGGGGGGGCCCTTCGACAGGCTTAGCGAGCAGTGGTGGGGATGACAAGTACTTTCAGATCGACCAAAGCCTTCTCGCACTCCTCTGGCCATTCAAAGGCCTTCTTCTTCCTCCGGTCGACCCCCTCGCCTAGTGGTGAGGCACCCGTACCGACGAGCCGGCACACTGCGGATCGGAGAGTTTTGAAGAAGGGAAGGTTCCGATCAGCAGATCTGGAGACCCCGAATCGCTGCACATCTCTGATGGTCTGAGGCGTTGCAATTTCCTGAATCGCCTCGATTTTGGCAGGGTTTGCCTCGATCCCTCTTTGACTGACCATGTACCCCAGGAATTTCCCCCCGAGACCCCGAAAGTGCACTTCGAGGGGTTCAACTTCATGCCATACTGCCGAAGAATGGCGAACGTGTTTTTCAGGTGATCGAGATGATCGGCCTCCCGATCGCTTTTGACTATCATGTCGTCGACATATACCTCCATGGTCGTACCGATTAGTTCTTTGAACATTTTGTTCACCAGCCTTTGGTAGGTTGCGCCCGCGTTCTTTAGTCCGAACGGCATCACCATGAAGCAGTAGACCCCCTGCTCGACCACAAAGGATGTTTTCAATCGGTCCTCGGGCGCCATGTAAATTTGATAGTACCCTTGGAAGGCATCCATCATACTCAACATTTGGCATCCGGCGGTCGAGTCGACCAGAAGGTCGATTCGGGGCAGCGGATATGGGTCCTTCGGGCAGGCTTTGTTCAAATCCGTGAAGTCGTTGCACATGCGCCATTTTCCGAGCGACTTGGGGACCACGACGACATTGCAAAGCCAATCTGGGTACTGGATCTCGACTATGTATCCTGCCTTGAGGAGTTTATCGACTTCTTCCGCGATTATCTTATTCCTTTCTTCCCCAAAAGTTCTTTTCTTCTGCTGGACAGGCTTGACGGTCGGATCAACATTGAGGCGATGGACGATCACCTCCGGATCGATCCCCGGGAAATCCGAAGGGCTCCAGGCGAACACATCGACATTTTCCCTCAGGAATTCGATCAGCATTATTTCCTTTTCCTCCCTCAATTGTGAGCCAATCCGTGTTACCTTATCCGGGTTCCCGGGAACTAGCTCGATTACCTTAGGTTCTCCGATCGGCTCAATCCGGGATTCCTCATTTTTTCTCTTTCGGGAAGAGGTCCCCTCTGGAAGATCAAGATCGACATTTATCGACGGGACCACCGATGGGGAGGGTTGTGAAATTTGCTTCTCTCTTTCCAGCGACACCGTGTAACATCTCCAGGCGTCACGTACATTGCATTTGACCTCCCCCACCCCCGACGGGGTGGGGAACTTGATTTTGAGGTGGTAGGTCGAAACTACCGCTCGAAATTGATTGAGTGCAGGCCTTCCTAAGATCAAGTTGTACGCGAACAGGGCGTCAACGACGAGATAATCTATAAGCAGGGTTCGCCTTCGGGGCGCTTCTCCCAAAGAGGTCGGCATTCGAACGACTCCGATCGGGATAATTTCTGTTCCCCCGAATCCGACAAGAGGGGTGTTGACCGGCTGCATCATTATATTTCCTAGGTTCATTTTTTGGAGCGCGGAGTAAAAAAGAATGTTAGCTGAGCTTCCATTATCAACTAAGGTGCGTGCCACAGCAAAGTTTGACACGTCAACAGTGATCACCATCGGGACGTCGGGTGACTCACCCTCTCCCGATGGGCGGTTTACATCGATATCCCTATCGCTAAATACAATAGTGTTAGGCTCGACGCTATTGACTTGATGAACTCGATCAGGAACGGGGGGTCCCGCACTTTCTTGCTCTAGCTTGCGAGCCATACGTTTCCGGCTTGATCGAGAATCTCCTCCGTTCGGTCCTCCAGCAATGGTATTGATGAATCCTCTGGTCGGAAGGTTGTGATTGACCGGCTCCTTGCCGCTCCTTCGTGATGGAGATACTTTGTGGCTTGCCTGAGGCGAGCGCGTGGATCGGGATCGTTCTCTCTGGGCTGGAGCTTCCATATGAGCAGCAACGAACTCCTTGAATAGGCCCTTTTGTATGAGGCGTTCGATCTCACTTTGGAGGGCATAGCGGTCTTCCGTAATGTGTCCGTACTGTTTATGGAAGGCACAGTACTTGCCCGACTTCCTTGCCCCTTTCCCCTCGGTAATCTTGTTCGGTGTTTTGAACAATTTTCGATCAGTGACCGAAAAGATGTGACCCTGAGAAGAGTTTAGGGTTGTCAGGTCGGAGTATCTCTTGATCGGTGATTCCCGCTTCTCCCGATGCTCCTTATCTTTCTTGTGCCCTCCCTTCTCCTTTTTTTCTTTGGGCTCCTTCTTCTCCTTATCCCCATGCTTTATGTTGTGCATCTCTTCGAAGATCATAAAGCTGGAAGTGAGGGTCTGAAGTTCCCTCATCGACCGTGGGGGTTTAAGGACAATGGCCTTAGCACAGTCTTCGTAGCGGAGGGCGATGTATAGAGCAAAGTTGACAAAATCGATCCGGGGATCGTCGACCCGCAGGACTTCATTGTTGAATCGGGTCATGAATTCTCGGAGGGACTCACCCTCCTACTGGCGGATTCCATGGAGGTGGGTATGTGGTAGTTTCGTGTCCTTCTTGGCCGCAAAATAGTGTAAGAATCGATCGGCCAACTCTTCGAAGGAGTGGATCGACTCAGGCTCGAGCCGGGCGAAACCACTGTCGGGCCACCCCGAAGAGTATGGTGGCAAAAAACTTGGCCATCATTCCATTTGAGAGTCGGTAGACGTCGATGGCATTCTCAAATTGCAGTAGATGGTCGTCTGGGTCGGAACTCCCATCGTAGTGGGGGAGATTGACTGGAACCCGGTCGTGGAGACCGATTTTCTCTTCTCGAATATGACGGGCGAAAGCCCTCTGCCTTCGACTGTGGTACCGATCGGAGGAGGACCCCTGCCCATCATAGGGTTCAATTCTGTCGTCTGGTTGCTCGAGGTCAGCAATCTTCTGGGTTAGGTGGTAAAGCTGATTCCTCATCTGCTCGAGTTCCCCGAGGACCGAGTCGACCCTCGAATTCCCCAAAATGGGGGCTCGATGAGGGCGCCCCAGATCTGGGTACTGGCGATGGGGAACCTATATCGTGATGGCTTGATTCAGCCTCTTCTTCGTCCAACCGGGATGGTCGAGAACTTGCCGCCCGGCCTGAAGTCTGGTGGGACTGAGCCTTGTGATCGGCTGGGGTCCCCGCCCGATTCGGCCCGGTCGGGGCCCAGAAAACGCTTTCTTTGAGCCTCTCGAAAGCCTGCAGGTTGCATTGCCCCACAAAATCCCTTAGCCTTTCGAGGGGAATGGTAATCATCTCCTCCGTGTTGGGAGCGGGCATGCTCGTTCCCACTTGAAGGGTCGCGAGCCCGACTTCTGAGGTCGGTATGAGCTGGTGCCAGAAGGGCGTTCACTTGCGCCCGCGATGAACCCCCCAAATCCGTTTGTGCAGGTGGGGGGTTCACCATTGGTGGCAGCGGTGGAGGGAGATTATGGACCGAATGCTTGGTCCTCCCTTGCCGCTGGGGTGCTTCGTACTCCGGAGGGATTCCTTTTGGTAGTTACCATTTTTCCTTCCTTGGTTGCAGCTAATATTCCCTTCCCACAGACGGCGCCAAATGATGCGGGTCGATTCTGGGAGTTGTTCGGCTCCGATCGATTACCCTGGTCGGTTATGGAGATGGATGTATTTGATCGGGAAGTTGGCCTGCAACAAAGGGAAATAGCAACGTGAGCTAGCCGAGATGGGTTTCGGCTATGACCCTCCGATGCTTAAGTCAGTGGATTGGTTTTTAGTAATTTGAACAGAGTAAGGGTATATATTTAATACTTTCCTCTTACCATAAATGCAGGGGTATTTATACCATGTACAAGTAGGCCGCGCTCCCGGGGGCCCACCGAGCCAAGTAGGCTGTTGGGGACCGACGTGTGCGATCCGTAGACCCAGAGGTAGGGTCTACAGACGGTAGCTGGCGCCTCATTAATGAGGTATGGTGTTAGGTGGTTCCCCCATGCCTCGTCTGACGGAGCATTTAATGCCAGCAGGGATCCGTTGAACACGGCATGGACCCGATCGATAAGCATGTCGATCAGGTTGTCGAGGAGCGGACTTGTAGAAGAAATTATTATGACCAGCAAGCCGATAAGGAGGGGAGTCGCGAAACTGTTCGGCTTTCCGTCGGGAGGATTCGATGGGATCGATCGGGGAGTACGAGAGGGAGCCGGTTTTCCGGTCGGAAATATGCCACGTCAATAATAATAATAATAATAAGAGAATTGTTACTGATATTCCAAAATTGTTATAGATACTCCCTCTTATTTTATAATTTTTATCAATTGGCTAATATACGCTTTCAATTTTTAAATATTAATTTAATTTGATTTATTGGACAAAATGCTATAATAGTCTATTATTCACTTTTATGCATTCAAGA
Organism: Petrea volubilis; assembly: GCA_026212405.1. Classification (NCBI taxonomy): domain Eukaryota; kingdom Viridiplantae; phylum Streptophyta; class Magnoliopsida; order Lamiales; family Verbenaceae; genus Petrea; species Petrea volubilis. Next base: position 65,065 of record JAOWBU010000049.1, read on the forward strand.
ATATTATTATTCGCAGTCTTCTTTTTGGCTTTAGTGATGATAACTTCAAAATTATTATTCAACTTCTTATTTTGATGGTGACTTGACAAAAACATTTGTTCTAATATTGTTGTCTTTTGTGTAATATTTTGCCTATATTTTACATAATATTTTTCTACATTTTTTTCATTTTAATTTTAGTTACTTGAAAATGGTGGCAACTAATATTTTAGAAGATTTAACAATGATTTTTGAATTGGGGGAAAAAATAAAGCTTGTGAATACCAAGAATACCGAGAAAATTTAAAATATCTACCATTCTTACAACCCATCTAATAGCAACACATCTAGTTATTTCTTTTTTATACTTTTTATATTACTTCCTTAAGTTTTTTACTCACACTTTAATTTCAACATATATAAATTTATGTAATATAATTTTTCCATTGATGTGCAAATTATTCTACTAATACTGATATATATATATATATATATATATATATATATAAGTTGGAGGGATAATATATGGAGTAAATAAGTTGGTGCAAACTTTTAAATGGGATATCATGCCTTACAGATTTTAGTGGTGAAATCTTTCTTTTCCTCTTATTGTTGTAATTGTTGTTGTTGTTGTTGTTATTATTATTATTATTATTATTTTGCAAGACTTTTGTTTATTTGAAGTTAGATAATGTTGAAGTTAAATAGAATTAGTGGGGATATACAATTTATTTCTTTTTACCTAATATTTTGCATATTTGAATACCAGTAGAATTATACAATATCTTTTGCTTTTTTTTATCACCCAACTTTTTTTATATATTTATCTTGTTTTCTTTATTTCATAGTTTCACATATATCTAGAAGTTTCATGTCTGACTTGAAAATTTTTGTTAGTAATATATATTTTGCATTAAGTGAGACAAAAAAGAGAGATAAAACAAAAAAAATTAAAAAGTCTAATTAAAGTTGTGATCTCGTATGTTTTTTATAACCAAAATATGAAAATGATTAACAATAAAGACAAGGTTATACCATTGAATTAATAAAAAATAGTGTTCTAACGATGAATGGGCAATTTAGTCAATTTTTCAATACAAAAGATAAAGATGAAGTGCCAAAAATAATTTTGGAGTACCAATAATAGTTCCCTAATAATAATAATAATAATAATAATAATAAAGGTTCGACGGATCTCAATTATTTAAGGATAGAAATGTAATAGCATTAAAGATTATGAACATAACTATAGAAAATTGTATACATGGCCAAAATAACTAAAACTAACTCACCCACATCATATGCCACATAACTTACCTTTTCAATATAGTTCGCCACAACATTTTATATTCTACATATTGCTTTTTAACAGAACATGAATTTTCCTTTTAAATTAAATAAGTATTAAATGATTCTACATTAAAGGCTTATCAATTTCTATCTACTATCTTCCTTCAAAGTGCATTTCAATTGAAAAATAAATAAATAATAAAAGAAAACACATTCCAATGAAAACGAATGAACGCATTATTTTATAAGAAGACAAATTGAAGCTCGGTGTCACACTTCAATAGTTTGTGTAAGCGGAGCACGGATGCATCTGAAAGAGAGGTGGGGGCATGAAGTTTCAAAAGATTCTTCACAATTTTAGAATTTACTTGACAGTTGTAGAATTGTATAGAAGGTAGGAGAAATCTCCACAATATGGTGGCTAGTACAAATAGAAGTAAAAATTTCATTTATGATCTCCACTGTCCATTGGAAGAGGTGGCTAGTATAAATAGAAGTAGAAATTTCATTTGTAATCCAACCAAGGATCCAAGTTTAAGTGAATATAGAAAAGTATTTCCAAAATACTTCACTTTGTCTTCTCTTGTGTACCATTCTTTTGAAATTGTGCACACACACACGAGCACATTCCGGAAGAGGCTTATTTAAATAGTTCACTAGGGGTCAAATGTAATATGTGGAATATATAAATGATTATGCTTTCTAATTTATTAATAAGCATACCGACTAAACCTATCCCATGCATACCTTATTTTCGGTAAGCTAGTGTATCGCGTACCCGTACCTATATTAGATACCAAATAGTATCTAACTATGGTATAGAATAGGGCTTCGATCTATGGGAATTTGGCGTGTCAAAGATAGGCGCTGGAATCGGAGGTGACTCAAAGTAAATGGAACTAAGAATAACAATGACAACAATAAAATTAGATAAAGGATTTCAAAATTTTAAGAGGGAAGACTAAGGAATAATGAAGGTTTCAAAAATTAAATTTCCTTATGCAAGCTCCAAAAACATATGTTTAATTCTTTTGTTTAGTTTTAGTTTTGTAGTTGGGGTTTCTTGAGAGAAGGGAAAAGTTATATAAATAAATAACCTGGGTTGTAATTTCTGACGTAAGGGACAAGGAATTGAAGGGGGTTGAATTGTAAATAACTTAATTTGTAAGCAGGGAAATATTGTAAATAATTAACTCCAAACAGGGATTAAATTGAAAATAATTTAATTTGCAAGGCCAATCAAGACATAGAGTAAATGGCAAAACAATTTTACTCTTTAACTTTTAAGCAGTTTGTTAGCTTTAATTTTCCAAAATCTATTTAACTCTATTAGGTTTTCGATGTCTATGGTATTTTTTATTTTAAATTTTTGATTTTATCCAAGTTAGGTTTTTCCTTTTAAACTTTAAATTCCTGATCAAATTAGAAATTTTCTAATTGTTATTTACAGAGCTTTTATCGTTAGGATTTTCTTTTTAAACCTTAGATTCCTATTCAAATTAAAATTTTTCTAGTTGTTATCTATTGGAGGCTTTTATTATTTTGATGAACCATTAACAATACACTTTTTGTAACACCCCACATTTGTGTTATAATTGGAGAAATATTGGTAAAGGGTATTTTTGTTACATATTGAAAGTTTGGGGGCCTAATTGGAAGAATTAGAACTTGTAGGACTTGATTTTTATACTTTTGGACTGAATTGAAAATGGATCGAAACTTTGGAGATTAAAGTGTAAGGCGGTTATAAGTTGAGGGACCATGTTGCAAATTCTGAAAATTGGTCCTTATCTTCATCTCCTTGAGCTGAAATACATACATACACCTATACATACACTTATGCATATATACATTTATATTCTCCTAACTTTGCAAGCCCGTATCTTGCTCGTTTCTTCACCAAATCGCGCAAATGATATGTCGTTTTGATCCCCACGATGAGAGGAACAAGATGGTGGTGGTGTCACTATGTTTTACTGATCGAAAAATCAACAGTGACAGTAGAGGCGCGGCGGTGGCGGCGGGCCGATGGGAATCGGCGACTTTTCCGGCAAAGCTCGATCGGGCTTGGAACGCCTTGACACGAGGAACACGAAGGTGGCCTCAATTTCAGGATTTTTCTGGTCGGTGGCGGAGTAATCGCTTGGTAAACGCGAAGTGGGTAAGTTAGGGCTCAGTTTCAATTTCCTTCAATTAAACCCGAACGGCTTGGAGTTTTACAAAATTGATAGAGGGCTTTGATAGATCGGGATGAGGTGAATCTCCACTTGAAACAGGTTTTGATTTTGGCGATGGTAGGTAGGTGGCTCCGGTGGCGACGGACGGCGGCGACGGACGGCGGCGCCAGCGGCTGTTTCCGGGTAGAACACCCTTCTCAACGGGTTGAGCTCGAATTTTGAAGTATTGGACCTGTTTTAGCACTTGGTTAAGTGGTAATCGATTATTGGCCCAATATTTGATATTTGTACATATATTCAGATAATTCGGTTGGGATTTTGAATTGCACAAGTCTTATAAGATGTGAATGTATGTATATGACGGAAAGCTGTTAGTGCATGCAGTAAATTTGTGTATGTGTAAAGAGGTTAGTAATTGAAGAATTAGTATGTGGACGAATTGAGTAAGTGAAGTATATGGGAACCTAAAGAAACCTAAAGAACTAGTTTTGTAATGATTTTGAGAAGTGAATGGGGCATTGAACAATGAGCTTAGCTTACTATTATATGTACGTATAAGTTATGGTTTTGGCCATAAAGACCCTCAGGTTTAGTCAATAAAGGAATTACGCTTGATGTGGAATTGGAATAGATTATGGATTGTACTCGATTAAATTATGCTATTCTTGAATTCTAGGTGAACATGTGCAAAGGCACTGATAAGTGAACATAACGGGCTTCGGTAAGCGCATCCAGGTGAGGGTTCTACCTTTTCTTGTTGGGGCATATAGCCACCATATTTCTATCGTACTTATTGGACTATGAGCTCGAATATGTCTTATTGTTTCGAATTGTTTAGGCTTGCCGCCTGTTATAACCGTATTGAACTCTTGATCGACCTCTTGTACCGACACTCTTGTATTGGACTGTTTTCGGCTTGTCACCCATTTTCATGTTGTGTTTGAATCCTGCTAATGTCTAGCTTTTATTCTCATGATTGTTACCTTATCTAATGTACTGTTTGGGGCTTGCCGCCCATTATATGCTATCCTGGACTTCTGATTAGCTCTTATTCTATTGTTTTGTAATTCCTTTGTATCCTATACTGTCTGGGCCTGCAACCTATTTGAGCCCTGATAGACTTCAACTGTTTCCTGATACCGATTGCTTGTGATTGTTGTTTGTTATCGGTGCTATTGTACTGTATTGACGGGGACTTGTTGTTTCCCCTGTATTGTGATTATTGGTTATTGTATTGCACTGCACTGTTTTGGAGCCTTTCTGCCTGTTTATTGGATTGGGGATTGTACTGTTATGGCGACTATGGTAGTGCCCATAGTTCGCGTTTGTTCCATCGGAAGATCTCATTGGACGATCGGGTGGGGAAGTCCCCCGATCAACTATTTATTGACTGTATTGTCTGGTGTGGCCACCCAGAATATTGGGAAGGATAAGGAAGGGTCCTGGTTGTTTCTTATTCTTGAAGAGATAAGATGGTGATACTCACCTTTGCTCGTTATTGAGACCGTTCCTGATTGCTATCGTTTGATTGGTATATTGTTATATGTTCCAATAACCCCTTGGTTCCAATAATTCCTTGAATTGTTTGACATTCGAGCCCTTGATTTGTTGTATCCTTGTACGCTGCCATGGTCTTATTTACTATACATTACTAGACCGAACCTTGTTCGCCGTCTCTGCTTGTGTTAATCAACCGAACCCTGTTGCATTACTGTTTTCATAAGATTGATTTATGATACTTCGATAACCACGCTCTGATTAGCTCCAAGATATATATATCAAATATTTACATGAATGTTAATGTTTCATTACCTTGCGTATTTCATATACTCTCACTGAGTCGCTTAGACTCATTATTGTTTATTTGATGATTATTGTTCTCAGAGTTATTGAGAGAGAAGTGGGCTGAGATCGAAGGCTATCGCTGCGCAAAGATGTGTACTAAACGGCTCCCATTCGTATTTTATTCATACCAAACGCTTAGCATATATGTATTCTGGTCCTACGGGAGCCTAGTGGTTGTATTTCGGATAATTGTCTATGTATTATGTGGCCTTGAGACATTAATTGTTGATTTTAGATTGAGGTCTGCCTGCTCGAATAGCGATCCTGGCTTGGGGCAAGCTACTTCGGGTCGGGGCGCTACACTTTTTATAGAACTTTTCCTACATATTTTGATTGAAACTCTTTCTTAAGTCTTTTTGATTGACAACTCTTTAAAAACTATTATGACATAATTGTCAAATGTTAACACTTATGCGTTACCTCATTTATGATAGGTTGTTATAAAAGCCGTAAGAGACAACTCAATTGTTAAAGCGATACTCTTCTTTTTAATTGCATTAGATATTCCAAATAGAATAAATAAATGGAGAAAAAAAATATATATACATAATAAATAAGAATATTGAAATAATTTTAAAGTGTAATACATATATGTAAATACGAATATATATAACATGTAAACATAATTTTATGGTGTACATTTATATATTTATCTTATTATGTATATTTATTATTATACATATAAATTATAAGTATATATTTATTTAGTAAGTATAGATTATTTTTATTTGTGTATTTTCCTCCATTTTATATATATAATAACTATGTAGATTTTATCTTTATTTTTTAAAATTTTTATTTTTTTGTGCTATGTCAACATTGATGGTAGGATTTTGGCTAAATTTTGTGTCACATAGGCAATTGTCCATGTAAGTAAACTCCGACCAATTTACACTTAAAGTACTAAATGTGAATTTTTTTTCTAAATCCGTATCCTCAAATTGAAATGAAAAAAAGATTAGTGTTGTTTAATTGCAATATTTGTAATGTAAGTAATGGATGTATTCTCAAAACAAAAGCAAGAATTTAATATCAATATGTCACTCTCAACTTGACGAGACCACATATGTTTATGACAAATTATAGTATTAATTATTGAACTAATAAAATAATTAACGATTCCTAAATTTGTAGCATCTAAAGGTTCTCACTAATATATAAAGACATGCACATGTGATCTATTAAACAATCAAGTATTAGTTAAACTTGAAAATAATTCACTTTCTTTTGGCTTGAAAGAAGAAGAATGGGGGAAGAAATCAAAGTACTCCCTTATTCAGAAGTTTCTGCTCACAACACTTCGGAAGATTGCTGGATCATCATCAATGGAAAGGTACTTAATTTATTATACAATTCAAATATATTTTTGGGATAAACATTTTTTACCCTCCAAACTTTTCGGGTTTTCGGACTTTACCATATGAATTTTTTTTTTGCTGTTTGCCATCTGAACTTTGCTTTTTTTTTATATATTACCATCTAAGGGCATTTTTCAGTGGAATCCATCATATGCATGTCACGTGATTTTAAGTAAGGGCAAATGCGTCATTTTACATGGAATAAATACTTTTAACCCTCCAAACTTTTTGTTTTTTGGGATTTTACCATATAAACTTTTTTGTTTTTTGTCATTTGCCATATGAACTTTGCGTTTTTTACGTATTACCATCTAAAGGCATTCACATATATGTCATGTAACTTTAACCAGTTGAAATGACGCATTTGCCCTTAGCTCTACCGAAAAATGTCATGTGTCAAAAAACGCAATGTTCAGATGGCAAACGGCAAAAAAAAAATTTAGATGGTAAAGTCCCAAAACAGTGAAAAGTTTGGAGGGTAAAAAATATTTATCCCTATATTTTCATAATTATGGATGTTTTCTTTTCTCATTTATATTAGAATTTTTTTTTCGGCTTTTGAATTTAAATACTTCAGGTAACGATGTGTAAACTTAGTTTGTTGAATGCATGTTTGTGGTCTTGAATAATTAAAATTTTTAAATAATTAAAAAATTGAGCCATTAAGGAAAAAAGTATATTTATATGTCATATTATATAGTTTTTCAAATGCAGTAAAGTCCTTGTACTTATAATTTTAGAAGTACTAAAAAACACTTAAAACATTTTTTTTTATGTTCAAGAAGCCCCAGAAACTAGTTTACAATCTTAACATTCCATCAAATTTTCTTTCCAAAAAGCCAATGGCTCATTTGTAATAAATTATTATTAAACAGATTGAAAAACTCAATGATTTTTATTTTTTATTTATATATTTATTTATTTATGATAGCATTTATTTTTTATTTTTTATGAGTTCCTTTAGTTTTCAATCTTGACATTACATCAATGTTTCTTTCCAAAAAGCTCATAGTTCATTTATATTAAATTATTTTTAATCTTTTAGACTAAAAAACTCATTGATTTGTTTTTTGACTCAAGTCGATTTGTATCGGTGATGATTCTAATATATATATATATATATATATATATATATATACATATTTTGCAAAAATTAAGATACATAATTATGATTTTTTTAAAAAAAAAAACATTTAAGATATATGCATTATGATGTAGATAAATTTATTTTGAGAAATTAAACAAAATGAACAAGAACCTTAAAATCTTCATAAACTAATTTATTTAAAAAAGAGTTTACATTAACATAAGTACATAGAACTAATTTCTTATTAAATATTAAAAAAGCTAATGTAAAAAGCTCGTGGGCTAATTTTATTTTAAAAGGGGTAAAACTGAATGGTTAGGCTTTTTGACATGAAAAATTGGTGCAAGGAGCTTTTAAATTAGAACTTTACTCATGGGTTTTTTGATACAAAAATTAATTTTAAGGGATTTGGATAACTTTCCCTTAGAATTTCATGGATTTTTTTTTTTCTATTTCTGTTTTTGCTTATGAAAATATAAGAAAATGTGGTTTAGTGGGCTAGTGATGGTTGCGGAAATTTCAATCTGATCTTTAATATAAATATTTAAGATATCAATACACATTTGTGACTTGGAGAAAAATACCAAAAATTCCTTAAAATTAATTGGTGGAACAGAATTATTGGTCTTGAAATTATTATTTTTTTTATGGATTTTATAGATAAAAATATTTATTTTAAGGGGGTTTTTAGTAATTTTCTCTATAATTTATGTGGAAAACAAAGTGAATCAATCATTTCACTGAACTTAAGGGCATATTGTTCATTAGCATAGCGTTTTTAGGTTTATGGAGTTGTTTGATAGTTTATATAGTATTAGAGAGTGTTTGATAAAAAATAACAAAATCGATAATACATATGGATATGTGTTTGGTAATTAGCTAATTGTTGATTTCTTTTCATTAAGTTTATAAGTTAGACCAATTCCACTCCCCTATTGTATTTTTAGAGCCTGTTTGGATGAGATTTTTTTTAAAAAGAAGCACTATGTTTTTATAAATAAAAAAAAAGCACTTCGCAGATAAAAAATTGTGTTTGGATGGGTTTTGTAAAAAAACAAAAGCTAGAAAAAAAGCCAAAATTGGCTTTTTTGAGAAGCTACCTTAGAGTAGCTTCAAATAAAAACACTTTTAATTATTGCACTCAGACACAAAATTGCTTGATTTAAAAAAAATGTTTACTATAAACAGTACCATTGGAGAAGTACATTTTTTAAGCCCATCCAAACATGCCCTTAATTTCTTTGAAGATCAGCAGAATCTTGCATGTAGCGTCCATATTACGAATTAACAACTCCTATCTTAAATTGAAATATTTATAGGTGTATAATGTAACAAGCTACTTGAATGACCATCCTGGTGGTGATGATGTCTTACTTGAACGAGCAGGTATAAATAATTTCCTCTTGATACATATATATATATATATATATATATATATTAATCATTGGGATCAAACTTAGACTATTAATGAAAAAGTTTTATACAAAAACAACAATTATATTGTGGGCATTTTTATGTGTGCTTTTTTTGTAATCACAGTTAGTCATTGTTATCTTTTTACTTTGTGATTATGGGTTTTTTTCTCCTTATCTTTGATTTTGAACTTCAAATACACAACGGGTCAATTATAATTTTTTCAAATTTTGGTGTCAAAGGGTCATATAAAAAATTATTGATTGATATTTAATATTAAATATTATATATAGGGATTTTTACAAAACTCGTCCTCTACCTTTGGAGTGTTAGAGTTTTGTATTTCATGTTTGCATTTTTCAATTTTAGTACTTTGTCTTCCAAAAAAATCCAATTTTAGTCCAATTTTGGACTATTTCGGTACCTGGAGCTGATGTGGTATGCAAATCAACCGACGTTTTGTTTCACCAGCACTAATGTGTCAAATAATTTGAAAATTTTACAAAACTCGTCCTCTACCTTTGGAGTGTTAGAGTTTTGTATTTCATGTTTGCATTTTTCAATTTTAGTACTTTGTCTTCCAAAAAAATCCAATTTTAGTCCAATTTTGGACTATTTCGGTACCTGGAGCTGATGTGGTATGCAAATCAACCGATGTTTTGTTTCACCAGCTACCTAATGTGTCAAATAATTTGAAATTTTTTGCTGATTTTTCCTCCAAAATGCAAGCATGAATGACACTTAATTTTTTTTTTTTTAAAAAAAAAGGTCAAAAAAGCACATACAC
>JAOWBU010000337.1:0-26204 GCA_026212405.1 Petrea volubilis
AGACACGCAATTTTAAGGATTGATCAAAGACAACAAAAGAATGGTTAACTAAAATTTGCTCCAACGAAATGAATCTCTATGACATTATCACTAACCTTCTTTTTATTGCGAATGAGAACAATTCAACCTAAGATTACCTTATTTCCAAAAATTGCATGACATTCCTTTTGGTATGAGTATTTAATATGGGATATCTGATATGTGTCCGCATGGACCATCCTCTAGCTGCCATGTGTGGTTCTGTACCACGTGGGTCATGGCATGCCATGGAGGCACCTTACCCTCAAGGAAGCGTGATGAGTTGAGGAGAGGACCCATCTTGAGAAGACACCATCTTTCGAAGACGGGCCCTCCCTCCAATTGTGTCACCACATCTCGAGAAAAGTACATTAAGTAGGGAGTACATTCTGTACTTTAGCATTATCCTTTCTGACATACACCATGATTCCCTGTAGAGAAAACACTTGCACACTAGTCACTTTGGCAGAGTCATGATGTCTCTTTAATACATTGGACCATAATGCCACAGGTGCTTTAAACCCTCCACCTTAACCCTAATCCTTAAGGTTGAGTGGAATCATTCCTCGCCTATAAATACCTTTAGCAAATTCTCCATAAATGTGATTCATCCTTTATATACCCGAACTATGTTCGATTGTCTACTCACATTTCGTATACACTTTGCTGACTTAAGTATCGGAGAGTTTTCGTTAGAGATACTTCCAGCTAAACTCTCATATTGTCCTTCCTAGTTGGTTGAAGAGCCACCAACAACTGTCAAGTCATCATTCCACCTAGGATCGAGCATCATTTCCAAAATTCGACCACATCAATATTTGAATGGGATTCAAACTTTTAGATGTCTTATATAATGATGTTATCAAGTGAAATAGTGGTATTTTAACAATTTTCAATCATACTAAAGTCTCCCAAGGAGGTAAAGCGAACTTAACCTATAATGTCTTACAAATTAAAAAAACAACTTACAATATTTGCTGATATTATTATACCTCTTTAATTTTAATAATATTGCTTATAAATTTAATAATATTACTTATAAATTATCACGTTATTTATTTTAATTTATACTTTATCAAAACATATATAAAACTTACATTTAAAATAAACATTTGATTCGTGGTAAACTAAAAAAAAGGCCAAAATATTAAGTTTATAACACCATTTTAGAGCCCGTTTGGATGAGTGTTTTTAAATAAGAGTTGCTTAATTTTTGAAAAGACACTTCTAAATAAAAAAAAAAGAATTGTGTTTGAATTGATTTTTTTTAATATAAAAGGTAGAAGAAAAAAAAAACAAAAAGCGACTCTTTTTTTTAATTACAAATAAAAAATACTTTTTAAAACATTTTAATTACTGCTGCTTGATTTAAACAAAAAATTCTGTTGTAATTTTTTAATCCGTCCATAAGGAGCCTTAGTCACTCTCTTATTTCAGTCACTCTAATCCCCGTTTCCCTGCAAATTCCCAGCAACTGAAAAAGCCCTAACAGGGATCGATGATGCGGAGCCTGTTATCTCGAAAGCTATGGCACGAAATTAGCGGCTGCAAATCCTCAATTGCATTCGCCAATGGAAGTGGTGGTCTTGGCTATGGCGGCGGAAGAAGACGGTACTCGCTTATACCCATGGTGATTGAGCACTCGTCGAGAGGAGAGCGCGCGTACGACATATTCTCGCGGCTGCTCAAGGAGCGAATCATTTGCATCAATGGCCCCATTTCCGACGACACCGCTCACGTCGTCGTTGCCCAGCTCCTCTTCCTCGAGTCCGAAAACCCCTCCAAGCCCATTCATATGTACCTCAATTCCCCCGGCGGCGCCGTCACTGCTGGTATTTTGTTTAATTTCCCGTTCTTGTCATTTCTTTTTCCCATCCCAGTTCCCTGTTGAGGTGGAATTCCGGTATGTCGTTTTTTTTTTCGGGATATTCCTCGTGAATTATCGAAATTTGAGGTGTAGAAATTAAATCAAGGGGGGACTCATGAAATGGGTCCTCCCCGGGCATGTTTCTCTTGGAGGAATTTATAGTGATATTGTTTAGCATTGAGGAACTTAGGTCGTGTAATTGGAACTGAATTTTATACTCAAACGTGAGTAGATTTTTCACCAATTCAAGTTCATGAGCATCATTTCATGGGTCCAAAGCATTATAAAAATTAATCTTGATTTTTCAAGCTGTAGTTGAGCATGAGGATGAATTGAAGTATTCTTTCCACTGAAAACGTACTCTGAGCTTAGTATTTATAGTCAATACACTCATTTCTTTTTCCTGCTGCTCTCCTAAGTCTGAGGAAAGGTTTCGTTTTGTTTCTTTTATTTTTTCAATTGTCTTCAAAGTAATGGACTGCAGGATTCACTTGTACCCTAATAGGCAATTAAAATTTCTAACTGTGTGCATTTAAGATTTTCTTTTAATTCTTGAGGTTTTAGTAATTGCAAGGAGAAAGATCCAAGGTGTTGTATTTTTATGTTTTTCCTTGAAGCATAAATGAGATCGGTTCCTAGATTTATGCTTTGCATAGTTATTTTATTGTTTGAATCTTTTATGCAGGTCTTGCTATCTATGATACAATGCAATATATCCGATCACCAATCAATACCATATGTCTAGGTCAAGCTGCATCAATGGCTTCTCTCCTCTTGTCTGCTGGTGCAAAGGGTGAGAGGCGGTCCCTCCCAAATGCTACCATTATGATTCATCAGCCTTCTGGTGGGTACAGTGGGCAGGCTAAGGATATAAGCATTCACACCAAGCAGATTATTCGTGTTTGGGATTCACTAAATGCACTTTACTGTAAGCACACTGGACAGCCTCTTGAAATAATTCAGAAGAATATGGATCGTGACTATTTCATGACAGCTGAAGAGGCAAAGGAGTTTGGTATTATAGATGAGGTTATAGATCAAAGGCCAATAACCCTTGTGACTGATGCTGTTGCAGATGAGGGCAAAGATAAAGAATCAAGTTAGATAATCAGCGTAAGACTCCTCTTTATTATTCTTTTCACTTTCAGGGTGGCCTATTTGCTAGTATGAAAAAAATGCGGTCTTTTTATCACACTTATATATATCTGCATGAACATGTGACTGTGCACCTGCACAAATATATATCCATCTTAAAAGTGTGACAATTATAATTTGCCTTCCCTTGCTGTTTGTATATAAGGTCAACTTATATATTGTTTCAAACTGCATTTCCCTTCAACTTTCCTTCTATGAAACTTTCCTTGAATTTAAAATTTGATGATTTAGTTCCTGATAAAGTGGAAAACTGACTGTTTTCTAGGTAATAATCAGCCTCAAAAGTGTTCTAATGAACTGCACCATATTATGTTGTGTAAAATTTGTTGGTCTGGCAAAATGCTGAACTCATTTTTCCGGAAATAGAGACCTTGACTTAATTAGCCTTCTTTTAGATCCTCCCAAAACTTGAAGTTGGTTTATAAATGCTAATATTCTCACATGAAATAGGATGAGATTGTGATGGTATTATTGTATAACAAATATAAAATTTAGACTTTATTCACAGGAAAATTTTCAAATAAATATACTCTTGATATCCTCTCTTCAGTATTATCGGGTTTTTCAGAATTAATGCACTTTCAAAAATGTTTCTGATTGAGCTTCTAAGATAATTTGGAAAAGCTTTAGGGTGAGATTTATAGAGAAGATTAAATTCTGAGTCCTGCAGTCTAGTCAAAGGAAAATTCTGATGTTGTATTTATCGTTTCTAGTTCTTATGTAAGTCTAGACAACTCCATAGAGTAGCACAAATAGGAGCACTTAGGTGCACACTTTTTTAGCAGTTACCAAGTAATACAAATAAGTTTCTTAGAAAAACATACCGTCCGTATACTTTAAATTTGAGCTCTGCCATAGCAACTCGAGTTAGGCATCAAATTGCGATCACAATTAGACCTGTATAACTTGATATATTTGTTACAAGTTACAACTAACTGCAAAGAAGTGACCATTTATATCAGTATAAAGTTATATGTGCTCATGATACACGTCATGTTTGATCCATGCAGCTTTCTAATTGCGAACCAGAATGGATTGTCCTTGCCACATGTTTAATGATCGTAATTTTTTAAGTCTTTCTTGGAGCATACAGCTTCCCTTTATTTTTGATGATGTTTATGAAAAAAATATTGGATATTGGGCTTGCTAGCATACCAATCTTAAAGTAACTTCTTTGATTTTCCCTTTGGCGGGTGTGTGTGTCTTTCTCGAATCGTGACATTAGCCTGCATGAAGAGCTTAATCTTCATGAATTAGAAATATGTGCAAATATTAATGGGCTGTTTATGCAGTGTAATCTTGTTTTACTTATCATTGTAGTCAACTAAATTACAGTCATCTATTGAGGTTAGGAGTGTAAATGAGTCAAGCTTGCTCAACTAGAGCTGATCGAAGAGTATGTGTATACAAAAAATTCTGACCCATTAATTTTTTATAAATGAATGTGATCACCTAGAATTGAATGCTTATTTTAAAGTTATATGATATGTTTTGGTTGCTAATAATCTTGTCAGGTGACTTGGTTAAAATTGATCCTCAGTTTATTTGTTGTGATCATGCAGCAGTGGAAGAAAACCAGTTGAGGTCGATGAAGTTGAAGAGTCTTCACACATATTTCACATTTGCAATCTTCAACCGATTTGAAATTTGTTCCAGGAGACAAGGCTAATTTTGGTATTCCTCAATTTCAATCTGTATATGCTACGATTTTTCATTAGTGTTCAGTAAGAAGCCTGTTTTCGCAAGCTTGTGTCAAGAATTATAATCTGTCCAAGTTCCAATTTTGTGTAAGCTTTTGTGATGGTAATTGTTGGCTAGACTTGTGGCATGCTATTTTCAGTAATCTGGAGAAGATAAACTCGTCGTTGTGCTCTTGCAAGCTGTATTAACGGTCTTATACTCAGTAGAAAAACTTTTTGAGTACATTCTTTTGTCCCTTGCCTGCAAATTAAAGCTTATTTTAAGCTTGGATTCTTTACCATGCAATATTTTTGTGTATTAACCTTGTTAGGATCAGCGTTTTAGCTTTTTCTTTCCTAGTTATTCTCCTTTGTAATCTGTTGTCCCTCTCTTTCTTTCTTTCTTTCTTTTTTTTTCTCTTAATTTTTTTCATAAATGAATCATATGAAAAATGTTACTGATTCTTAGTGAATATAGTAATTATCTATCGATTGTATACTTGACTGGTGCTATGATTTTTCCGCTGACACCTTCCAATTGTGTGTATAAACAAGGTGACTCTCTTAGACTTTTCATGATTGAAAACTTTTCCGGGATTTTGCATTCAAAGGATTTACTCAGTCTTAGTGTTCTATGCAGGTTTAATGGCTGCCAAGGAGGCACGAACTCATTAACTTCTCTCTCTCCTTTTTCAAATATTTTTTTTACAATTTTGTTCGACATTTTGGGACCTTTTTTGTTTTATGAGTGACTATTTTGTTGAAATTACTTTGAATGTAACACTGCAGCAAGAATTATTCTATTTAGTTTGTGTTTGCCAAAGACTTCGTAGTTTACTAGTTTAGCAATGAATGGTGCAGTGATGAATGCAAAGTTTGTATTTAACACATAATGCGGTTGTTTTGGAGTTTGTGTTCCATTTGCCGCGTCTATTTACATAATAAATGTTGTTTGAAGACAAAATCTTGAGTTCGATAGTTCAAGCATTATTATACATAAGTCAAAGAGTCGAACTTTAGCTTTAAATTAGGTTCATCTTGCAGGCGTTAAAAGAGTTTGAGATTGAGCTAGAGAAAAAGTAGGCTTATTGAACTCAAGTAGTGCTCGCATTTCCAAATATTATCGAGTTCGACTATCTTTTACCTATAGGTAATAATGATTTTACCTTCATTTCCATGAATCTTTCATGTATATATGTGTTTTTAATTGTTATTTGATAGAAAAAAGACTAAGATTGCTAAAGTTTTTGAAGACTTCTCTTGATGTATCTTCATGCCCGGTGTTCTACCTCTAAAATCTTAGTATTGTGATTTATGAATTCCCTTTTCTTTTAGGGTTGAAATTGCAGATGTTTTTGAATAGTTCTATTTTTGACTTGTCTACACGTGCGCTATTTGGAACTTGGATTCGATGTGTGCCAAAATTTTTGCACATATATTCATCTTTTGCCCATTGGATTCTGTTTAGAACACTGGTGATGTTGGGGGTCACTCGATAAAAATCGTTCGATGTGCAAGAAAGTCTGGTTATTAGTGAATTGAAAATTTAAAGAATACGTACAAATGAATCACTGATTTTATCAAAAGATAAAAGCACATTATTTATACGGTTATACCTTACTATTAATATCGGCAAACTCAGATGCGTGTGTATAATCAACAAAATAGTATAATTTACTGACATATACACTAAAATTTTAAACTACACTGATAGTATAGATACTACCAAAATTTTAGCATGTCATTATATTATATTATCTTTTTATTATGCACATGTATCAAGTGTGTCGATATTTCTAGTATTAATTAAAGTGGTGTGCCTCTATTAATGTAATTGATGCGTGACCCTGGGGGAAAAAATTATAAGAGAGTAATTTTCTATATATATATAAGCCTAGTGCAAATATTCTATACAAAACTACAAGTGCAAATCATACATACTATGATGGATAAATATAATCAAAAAAATATCTATTAGATTAAATTTGGAGTACAAGTGCAAAGAGGATACTTTTCATATTAGATTTAGTGTTGGATGTCTATTAATGTAATTTACAAACTATGCGCTTTTCGAAACTTATTTAATGAAACAAACAGAAAGTGAATTAAAAATATAATACTCTTAAATCATAGTAAATACTACGAAGTGAAAAATAAGAAGAAAAAAAAATCCATTGTGTTATTTTTGTGCCAGTGCTATGTTCCTTTATGCAGGAATATATTCTTTAATTTACTTTTAAAAATTTTCGGCACGATGTTATGTGTGTGAAATAAATTGAAATTATATGTGTCTAACAGTGTACAATTCTAATTCTAATTTTAAAACGAGCCCTTGCATCTTGTTGGAATTTTTTTTTATAACTTTTTGAAGAGCTTTGTGTTCTTCGTTCTGAATCAATCCATGAAGCCCAACAATGGACCAACAATTTGAAAAAATAGTTATTTATAGCCTATAAAGCTATCAACGGACCTACTATCTGTTAGTCTAGTCGGATGAGGTGTTAGATCCCTTAATCAAATTCTAGAGTTCGAATCTTGGTATTATGAATGAAACAATTGGGTTAGGAGGGTTGCCCTTATAATGGGCCTCTGCAGTATCCGATCCAAATTAGTCGGCCAATGGGTTGGAACCGAATGTCTAAGAGCCAAAAAAAAAAAGCTATGAACGGGGCTTGTTTCAACACGAACTTGATTTAATTCAACTTGTATTATAGTCTTTAACTAGTTAAAAACATTCAATGGATCCAGTTTAGTCATATATATTCGAAATTTAAAATAAATGGATCAATATGAAATTGAAAATTCGAGCTAAAAATGTATTATTATTTTTAAAAGTTAATACCTTTATATATAATAAGAATAAAGAACTTTAAATAGAATGTAATTATTATTATTATTATTATTATTATTATTATTATAGAAGATAGCTAAAAATGCACTATTTTTTCTTAAGTAGCCTTTTTTAGTAAAGAATATATATTTCCTTGATATTTTGCTTTTAATCGGATGTTTGATTTTAGATTTTTAGTTATCATTTGTTGTTATTAAGGTCAAATATTCTTATTTTTTTCATCAGATTGGGGTTGGATAATTAAGTATCCAATATTTTTATAGGAGTCGTGCCAAATTTGGATAGAAATAATTAATCAAAGGTAATTGTTATTGGCACTCCAAATTTATTATTGGTACTCCACTCTCATTTTCATATTAAAAAATTGTCTAAAATGCCCATTCAATTTAAAATAGGATTAAATACACATTACTCCCATAATTATAGATTATATATCATTTACCTCTATAAATTAATAAACATAACACCAACCCCTTCCATCCCTCCAATAATATATTTCGACAAAAGTATTCTTAAATTTATATAAATGTATATGTAGTTCACAAAGTATTTATTCCAATTCGTAATCTAAAATTAATTATAAACATGCTTTAACTAAAAATCAAGTTATTTGCTCTTCAATCAAAAGTACTTTACACCCATTTAGATAAATGAATAAATATATTTTCATTAATTATTTCAATTTTTGAATTTCTTTTCTGAAAAAGAAAAATTGAACGTACATTCTCAATTTTTTAAAGAATTAACATTTACTTAAATATATTATAATTTAATTTAATAGAAAAAATATATTAAATTACCGTTAAAAAATATTTATCCATTTGTATTAAAAAAAGTCAACTTCACTTACAATTTATACTTAAAGAAATTTATTAAGTAAAAAGAATTAGAATAATTTTTCCATGGCTTATTTTAAGGTATTAAAAAAACTTATTAACTTTGCTTTTTTCTATTACTTAAGGTATCAGTTAGTTTTTTAAATTAAAATTAAAATTATATTATAGTTAGTAAAGGATTTGAAGTTGAATTTAGAATGTTAAATGCAAAAATAATAAAATTGTATAAATAGGAGTGGTTTAAGGGCAATTTTGACTAAGTTTTTAATTAAATGACGTATAACTTGTATTTGATATTTAAAGGTAGAGAATG
Organism: Petrea volubilis; assembly: GCA_026212405.1. NCBI lineage: Eukaryota > Viridiplantae > Streptophyta > Magnoliopsida > Lamiales > Verbenaceae > Petrea > Petrea volubilis. The sequence continues at coordinate 8,720 of JAOWBU010000337.1, forward strand.
AAACATAATATATAGTTGAGAGACTAAAGTGTATCCGATTACATCTAAAAATAAGTGAATATTTAAGTCAATTTCTTCAATAAAAATAGTAAAAATGGAGTGCCGATAATAATTCCCTTAAGCAAATTCACATTAGAACTTTCATGATCTGATCCAAAATTGATATGTTAAAAGCCTACGCATTTATATCATTATATCATATTTTATCTCAAGAGACGTCTTAATTCTATCTTATTCAAAAAATACACACTCCATAAATAATTATATTTTAACTTCATTCCTCAATTTTTTTTTAATACATATCATCGGATTACATCAATAACTCTTTTAGTACAAATCAAACTATTACATCATATTTCAAACTAAATCATTCGCAAACTACAGACAGACTATTACAATAAACTACTATTAAGATAAGATAGTAAACTATCATGAAGGTAGGAATAAAGTCCACAGTATTTATCGATGAAAATCGAACTCAAGACCTTTAGAGTACTTGAGACCTCAGCTCAGGTCCTCATTATTGGTCCATTATTTTTTAACTTGGTCCTCATTATTTGTCCATAATAATTAGGTATTTAGTGCTACAATTACAAGACCTCCAAATTAAATAAGGAATCTAAAATGCCACTACACATACAATTTTCCAAAACGAGGTTGTTATCTTTTGCGTATAAACCCTCTGAATGCTGAAGGTACGAATTTTTTTTCTACACACCGTATTTATACATCAATACGAGTGAAAAAAAAATTAAAACACAATAATTTAATATATTTTAGAAAAATATCTGAAACTTGAAATTTAATATAATTTAGTGCCTCAGTTAATTTACTCCGGCAAATTACTTCCTCCCGACTCCCGTTTCTCTCGAATAACTGTTTCCAAAATGTAATAATTATTTATTATACATATATGTATATGTACGTGTTACGTGCACATATGATTCTACGTGTGGATTACCATATGTATATATACGTATATGTACTTATATATATATATATATATATGATAGGTATACATCTCATAGTTAACAGTATTTTATTTCTCTCATCCACCCCCACTGCTATTTATTTTATTTATTTATATTTATTTTTTCAAATACAATAACAATAGAGTATTTTCATTTACTTTCTCGTTGTGATCGGTGGATTGAACAATCTAACGGAGAAAGGAAAGGCCAGTGGCCGGAAACGATACCGTTTCGGGGGCTGCCCCGCTGAACTATAATTATCTGGTCTAGGGTTGTTGTTGTTGTTGTTGTTGTTGTTCATATGCAATCATTGGTTGGGTTTTGCTCAATCACGGAACAAGGTGTGGGATTTTGTAGGGCATGGCACCGGGGCGGAAGCGTGGAGGGAAAGGGTTAAAAACAAAGAACGAGTTGAGTTTGGGTGATCTCGTCCTCGCCAAGGTTAAGGGCTTTCCCGCTTGGCCCGCCAAGGTACATTCTTGATTAACTTGTATCGTTTTTCCAATTTCTTGTTTCATTCTTGCATCACCCAAGAATTTATGCTTGTGGGTTTTTTATTTTCTTTGTTTGGGATGGGAATTTAATGTGGTTTGTGTTTACTTGAACTTATCACTTTTGTGGAGTTGCCTTGAGTTGCTAAGTTTTATTGGAAAGTAATCCCGTTGAAGTACACTATGCTGATGAGAATCTTGTATGTGTGCCATCAACTATAAGGCGGGGGGAAATAGTTGGTGTTGCTGGTATGCCGAATCGGGTACTTTGGGTAAAAGATCCACTTTTAGAAATCACTTGGGAGTGGGTTGGGGTGGAGGGTCGGACAAAAGTGACAGGGGTGGCATTGGGATTAGGGGTTAGAAGAAATCACACTGGGGAATCTTGATCTTGTTATTAGTAAGGTACTAATAGATTCATTACATCCATTCAAACTGCCAGGTGCGAATTTTTATTTACTTATACCTGTATGTGACCATGTATGTGCACGGGCATGTCTTCTATGCATTCACGATTTGGTCTATGTTTAGGGTTTCGTTCGGTTGTTGTAGGCTATAGTGACTTTTGTTTCCCAGTTTTGGATAATGAGGTGGGTGTCTGCTTCTGCATTTCGCTATCAACACGACAATATTATTGAAATCCATACATTATTTTTGAAAATAAACAAATTAATGTCTTCTGGATATTGACCATTGGCTTCTTGGGGAGTATTTTGGGTCACTGGTGTCATGTTTTTTGTTATTTGCTATTGTGCATTTCTTATCTCAATTAGGTTGATCGGGTCTATGTCTTGGATTTTTCTTGGCTGTCTTAAAATCAACTTTCGGTTATTCGTGGGTTGCATAATCTTTTATGGCTTTAAATTCCAGATTAGCAGGCCTGAAGACTGGGACCGTGCTCCTGATCCTAAAAAGTACTTCGTCCAATTTTTTGGGACATCAGAGATGTAAGAACTTTCTTCTTATCTTTTCCTCCTTATCATTTATGAAAGGACTTGAATGCCAAAATGATTATAAGGATAAAGTTTTACTTTTACCAGTTAAGGAACACAAGCAAAACTATTATTAGTGGGTAAACTATTTTTTGAGTTATTGTAGTGCTTGAACATTGAACTTTGCCTGTCATGACAGTTGTTTGATGGGGTATCTCATGAACACTGAATGAAATTACTGAAGACCAACTGCCTCTGCTTGCTTCTAGATGAGAACTTTTGTTCCTTGCATTTTCACGTAGGTGCCTTTCCCCTAATTCTTAAAGTTTTAAGTTATTATAGATCGGGGAACCTTAAAACAAGCTTTCCCTAAATGAGAATTTTTGTTTCTTGTGACTCCCAGTTGGTGGATTTTCCTATTTCTGAAATCTTTTAGTCAGTATAACTAGGGGTATGCTTAAGATAAGCACTGGTTCAGGGTTCCTTCACTTTTAGGGGTGCAAAGAGACTTTTAAATGTTCTTTGACACTTTGGTCGGGGCTTTGTGTAATTTCAGGGCTTGGTTTTTCTTTTGTTGGTTAGACATATAAAAATTTAGGCAGCGTGCGGAGTTCCTCTTCAAGCAGTGTTGATTTGCATGATACATCTATTTGTGCTTAGTTGCTTACATTTGTCTTACAGCCTACTGCTGGCACATTTGTGATTGCTGTGTACTGCCATCCTCTGTGTTGTTGATGATGATATGAATTACTTTGAGGATATCGACATTAAAAGAAAAAAAACAATTAGTGGTGAGGAGTAGTGGATTGGGATGCATGTAATGCCGTCTACCTCGAATTCACTGTTAACACAGCCAATACTTATTCTATATTTTCCCTCATTAGCAAGATGTTGTTTGCTCAAGGTTAGACGATGACACAGTGTTGTGCCTGGGTGCAGGCAATATTCTCTCTTTGATGTTTGGACTAAAGAAACAACTAGGTTGTTTTCTAGCTACTGGTTGTATATTTTATATTGCCTACTTCTATCCCTCTTTTGAGAGTCTGGTTTGGGTTCCATGTGTTAGGCTTGCTTTGCTGACCGAATCGGAAAGTTGATTACTGTAGGATGACCTTCGGCTTATCTTTTCTATGAATGAAATTCCATTTAATTGAGGAGACCATCGGTTGCATAATTTTTGGTTGTGTATAATCGTACTTTTATATAGTGATGGGTGTGAACTAAAGGAGTTAGAATAAAAGCAAGCAATATGTAGCATATTAGGGCAAACAGAGAAAGAATTAAGTTACCTGAGAAATTAGATCTCGAGAATATTGTTAATGAAATCCAAAAAGATCACGTGTATCTTCAGTCAAGGAACCTCCAGAATTTTTTTTTCTTGGGCAATTGGAGGAAGCCCATTCTTGAAGTCCACAACAGGGTTTAAATTGTTAGATCTCAGAGAGAGTATAGCAAGATAAATTTATGGTTTCCTACCTTTTTCAGGAGGCATTATGCTTAGTCTTTCATATCTCACAGTTAGACAGCTTCACAATCGTGGTTATATCAGAAAAGTAGTTTCCCTTCTATCATTGTGTATTTCAAGGAGGAACTACATATACCTTTCATTTTATCACCTTCTTTTTTAGAATCCAATATGACTTGCCATTTTTCATGCCCAATGACTTTTTTGGTACTTTAAGTATATCAAACTTGGTGTCTGGCTGAACCTTGTCTTTCTGTCTAATGTAACTTAAAGTTCTCATAAGGATGCATTTGCAGTTGCACGCTTTTATTTTTGTTTGGCTATATAGGACACAAAGTCTAATTCACCATGCTGTGTGTGCTTAATTAGTTAATTTTAAAAGAACTATAATTTCTGAAAAAGTATTTTTTAGGCCTATTTATTAAATACACGGCCTAGCTATCAATCTTTAGTGTTATTTGAGTTTATAAAAGACTGTAAGGTACTTTCTAAAATTAGGAGAGAAGTTGATAAAAATCAGATAGGAATGAGGTGGAGATAGAATAAAATGGCGACATGGAAAAAACCAACTAAAACATGCCAGGGTGTAGGTTGTTAATGGTATGAGGAGGAGATGAAGAGTTCTAAGACAATAGAGAGAACTGGGTTGGGTGAGGTGGCTACTTTTTGAGTTTTGAATTTTAACATAAGACCAATAGAAAAAGAAGCTTTAGGCCTGATCTCTTCATATTGAATAATATTGATGAAGATGAACATGTAAAAGATTCAATGCAGTAAAAGTTGTCAATAGCTGCACACACCTTGAGAGTTTTACCTTTCAAACATTAAAACATCTACAGGTTTATTTATCACTTTTTAGGTAATTAACAGGTCAAGAGCATAAGAGTGTTTTGTAGTTGAGAGACAATATGTTGGATTTGGAGGTGTTGCTGATGTAAGTTAAACATAATCTGATGTGGATATTTGGGTACAGATGACCATCAATGAGGGTTACTTTCCCATGTTCCTATGTGGAATATAACAGTAAGTTATCACCATGTCATGTATTCTTCAGCATGCAGAAATATTTGATATTTTTAAGACTGGATTGTAGAACTTAATTATAAGTTGGTTGGTCATGTCGTTAAAGGGATTATACATGTTAAGGTTTCCCACGTTTTACTTTTTTAAAATATCAATGGTATGCCATAGCCTGGAGTCACATGTTTGTTTTCTTTATTGTACTGATTTCAGAAGATTAGAAGAAATCTTTGAGAACTTCCACTTGCAGTTTGTCATCATTCAAATTGCTTTCTCTGCAAACATTTATAAGCCCCATAGGTTTGTCTTTATTTAGATGTTGATGTCTATTCTAGTCTAGTGATCCTTGGTTGATGATATTCCTTAAGATTATTGGCCTTGAAAGGGGGGAGAATGGTTAGGTGCTTTTGCATTTGTAAGCACAGCTGTAAGCTAATGGTAAGATGTCCTGTGCTTGATACATTTGTTATGCGGTTTTCTAGTATTTGTTGCTGATTATTATAAACCATTGGAAGTTTCAATTGCTGCCTTGTCATCAGCCGCATACTTTGATCCACAAGTGTTCATGTGCTTGTAATTTTTGCTCTTTTTGGATGGTTTGCATGATTGAGTCAGTGATATTATCCTTGTCATTATAGTAATATTTCTCATCCAACATGCATCTAAATGGATGCATTCACTCAGTATGTTATTTGACTAACCCTATTAATGGATCATATATTTCATGGGGTGATTTAGAGTCTATTTTTCACCTTCCTTAAGGAGAACTAGTCTCAGTGGTGGCAATCATTGGTAAATTGATTTGATGCAGAGAATTTTTTTGATGTGTTGCAATAATACTGTGCGTAAACACGTGCTTTTGCTCCTTGTTTATTAATCTCATAAATGAAATTATCACATTGACTATTGTCTGGAATATTACTTGAGAATTTCCCTTGGTTTCCCATTCCCTAGCTCTCCTAAAGTGATTTGTGATAATTTCCTGTTACCTTATTTTTCATGTGCAAACACCCTCCAATTTTTGTTGCTTTGCTTTATTTGTTGGTTATAGGTATAATATCTGAAACAAAAGGATAGATTTGTACTATGCGTGTTCTGATTTGTCTTTCTATTAACAGAGCTTTTGTGGCTCCTGCGGATATCCAGGCATTCACTAGTGAATCCAAAAATAAATTGTCTGCTCGATGCCAGGGTAAGACAGTCAGACACTTTGCGCAAGCAGTGAAAGAAATCTGTGAAGAGTTTGAATTGTTACAGTGTAAAAATTTAAGCAGCATAAGAGATGACAGCAATGCTCAAAATCTTGCATCTGAGAGAGATGCTGTTCAGCCAGTGGTTGGTGCAAACGATGGGGTAGATACGGAAAGATCAAACTGCAAATTGGAGATCAAAGGGCTGAGTGATCTGGGCTCTGGGTTGGATAATTTTTCAGAAAGACAAGGTGAAATGGAATGTGAAGATGTAAAGCCTTGCTCGTCAAATGATGTGAATGATAGTTTATCTCCACATCTATCTTTGGGAAAGAGGAACAAGCTCTCTACAAGTACTACTAATCTAGTTAAGGGTTCGGTATTAGGATCTAGCCCTTCAAGTCAGGAATTTGTTATGGACGAAGCTTCTCGTGATGTCAAAGCCAGGTCTACTGATGGTGGCCATAGTGAATTAACAAATGGTCACCAGCCAAAGCCGGCAATGGGGCCAAAGAGGAAGCATGAGGGTACAATGGGCCGGAATAGTGGTACAGTTAGATCTCATGAACATGCTGGAGATGGGTTGGGACAGAAATTTGCTTCAGATGGCAAGATGAAAGTGTCATCCGCGGATAATTCAAAATTAGGTGTAAGTATTGGCAGTGAAAGGAAGGGGAAAAAATTGCTGAAAGTGAGAAAGCATTCCGAGGCAGTAGGTGATGGTCGAGTGGAAGCTGAAATTAATTTTGAGGAGCATGACGAAGTTATCACCAAGAAAAAGATGAAGTTCCAACATGACCATGAAAAACAAACTTCTTACACAAATGAAGCTTCATTTCCTGCCAGGATGTCAAAATGTGCTGATAGTCTAGATGACCCGAGCAAGCTAATATCCCAGAGAAGCAAGAATAATGATTCCAGAAGTCCTGTTGATCTGGATTACAAAATGGATAATGTAGAATCTAAGAGATCAACATCAGGTGGGAAGGCTGAGAACCATCGGCCACTAAAAGTGCAGACAAATACGAACGAGTCTGACGATTCCACTGATGAAGATGATCTCCCTCCAATGAAGCGCCACCGCCGACCAGTGATGTCAAGTTCTGTTTTGACATCTGAAAATAGAGCAGGAAATTCTGCATCACGTAAAAATGGCTTGGTGCAGCCTGACAAAGTTGAATCTCCGGTTAAGCAGCAGGCAACAAAGCGAAGAGCTGTCCGCATGTGTGATGATGACGATGATGAATTGCCTAAAACTCCAATTCATGGAGGGTTCACTTATAAGGTTTCTGTTATTCCTCGCATCTCAGATTCAAATAGGAAAAATGTGAAGCATGGAGAGAGAGATGCAAATGATCAACCAGTCTTGAAAAAGTCAGGAATAGTCGATATTGCCTTAAAAGAACGGGTACAGTCTTCTGGAGTATTCAATAAAGCTTCACCATCAACTGCTCAGCAATGCATGGAGAAGAGGAATAGAGGATCATCAGCAGAACATGTATCTCCTAGTCCATCCCTGTTAAACTCTGAGAAATCACCCTTTATGGAGGCTAAACCAGCTGTAGTTTCTCCTAAAAGATCCCCTCGATCTATTACTGCTTCCAAATCATTAACAGAACCACAAAAGAAGCACTTTAGTAAGGCACCTAATAGTACTTCTCAGAAGAAAATTCCATCAGGACTAAACAGGGGCATCCTTGCAGCTTCTGATCAGTCAGCTTCATCACTTAACCAATCAATAAGTGACAAAAGTAAGCCAACTTCATCTGGTGAGAAGATGAAAACTTCTCTAAAGTCAGAATCCCAGATCATTGATTCTGTTGCTTTGGGTGAAAACCCAGATGATAGCATTACCTCACTTAGTGAAAGGTAATTAGAAGTTACCGATATGGTGGAGATAAATAATTGTAATTGTTTTTGTTATTGCTGCTTATGTTTCAATCTCCCCTTGCTCAGGCTGGATGTGGGTAAAGACACCAAAACAAGTTACCCAGTTGATTTAAAAATTCCTGACTCTTCCAAGTCCATGAAACATCTTATTGCTGCTGCTCAGGCGAGAAAAAGGGAAGCACACTTGCAGAACTCTTACGGAAATCCTCTCTCTCTATTGGTTCCTGATGCTGAAATGCTTGGACGGAGTCCAAGCACTACACCTGCCACATTAGCTGTTGAATCAAACAACACAACCCAAGTGGACATACAAAGATTACATCCCACTTCTCTTCCTTCTGATGTTCGCCAATTTTCATCTACTAATGAACATGACAATGAAGAAATTGAGGAGACGAGGGCGAGTTCAGGTCATCAAGCCACTGGGAGTTCTCTAAGTGGTGGCACTGAGGCAGCTGTTGCTCGTGATGCTTTTGAAGGGATGATAGAGACTTTGTCGAGGACCAAAGAGAGTATTGGTCGTGCAACTCGTCTTGCAATTGATTGTGCAAAATATGGAATTGCCAATGAGGTAGGTAATATGTACTTAACAACTGTCTTATGCAGGTCTTCCACTTAGACTGGTAGTTTCGGAATAAGTTTTATTTATGTGCTAAATTATTACCGACCACCTTCCATGCATTCCCCTTTTATGACTTCTAGTACGTTTACTTTAGTCAGTCACCATCATCCTTGATTGATGAGTCACCTCTTTGAATCTATTCGATAAACCCTATTATCTTATTTTGTACATTATTTTGGTTACATCACTAGATCTACTTTGTTCACTAAATTTGACATAGCTAACATGGATTCCTTGAGTTGATTTTGTGTTTCTATATGTATATTAACAAACTTTGGGAGGGTATCAACATGCCTAGTAAATCTAGCGTATTTTCATTTGCGGGTGGCCTGAGGAAGAATTAGGGTGTTGCAAGTCTTGCAGTTCCAAGGATTTGCTAGAAGAGGATTAGCGAAACGGATTTAATGGCTCCAGGAAGTTGAATGGTTGTTCCTTTAGTTATGTTTCTTGGTGTTAGGTTCTAGTTTCATGACTCGTATTGTGCACGTCATAAATAGATTATGGTTTATCTATCATCCGTGACAGTTGGATAGTCTTTGAGATTGTGGATTATGAGAAGTTTGGAACTAGGGATCTCTGGTTGGAAGATATGATTATCAAAACTTTGAGTCACTTTATTTTTATCATTGCCCCCTTTTATAGTATATGGATCAAGATTTGGTTTGTCCTACGTAATCGCTAAGGGTTGCTTTTTTATGTTTACCTCAAGAAACTTCTACTTGGTCATGTGCATATGTATTGTATAAACTGATCATGACATCTCATGCTCAACAAGATAGATACAGAACGGATGTTTTTAGGTTGCAGAGTTTTGCCTAGGTGAAATTTAAATGTGCGATAAGCGTTAGTCCTGGGTTCTGTGCATGAAACACAATTACTAATTTATTTGACTCCTATAACGGCTCCTATGCAAAAATGATGAATATGCTGATGATTTGGTGGTGGCTTTTCAGCAGCTTTGTCCATACGAAATGAAATGCAGCTACTTAGTATTGTCTGCTGCAGTATATTGTCAATACTCCTATTTTCTGTACTGTCCTAGTATTTTTGACTTTAAATTTGGAACATGGATTTTGAGATCACATTGTTTGCACATGATTCATGGTTTGGGTGCTTTGAGTTATGGCATTCTGTTGTTTAGTATTTTGATCTTCCTTTTTCTTTAGTTCAATGAACAAAGCTGTCTATAACTTATTGTTTGGGGATTATGGAATATTCCACAAATTTTGCCAGAATTAATTTTTTGATCAGATTATCTTTCTGATATTGCTACATGTCAAAAAATGGCTAAAGAATAATGAATTGGTGGTTGGGTACAATAGGAACTGTGTGTTTTGTGATATGACCTAGTTTTACCTTGCGTGAGTCTGCTTTTTGAACATTCCACATGGACTTAGTTGAACCTGAATCTTAAACTCTTGGAAGACAAAATGTAAGATACATATTTTTTTCGCATGTGGAAAATGTATATTATGATGTAATTTCATGATTCAACACATACCCTGCACCATTATAAGAAATTAGGAATTTGTAAATTCGATCCTTGTGAAATGAACACCCCCCTGATTGAGGTGAGTTCATTTAGTTTCTTTGGAATGAAAACCTTCCAATGCATGAAAGTATAGTTTCTTCGAGTCAGCAGGTGCCACCCTGGTTCAATGGTTTCAACACCAGACTTGACTGACCCGTTTGACTGGTTTAACTAGGAACTTCATGAGGTTATAACCGGTCAAGCCAGTCTTTGGGGAAACAAATGGTAATTGGCAACTATTTAAGGAGGTGCTTTGGAGGTTTTCTGACTGTTCTGTATTTCTTTTGTGAAGAAATAGCAATTAGATTTCAGTTTGGGCCTCCACTCTCTGGTTTTGCCCTTTTCACTCTCCACCCAAACAAGAAACATCTTCTCCTAACGGCGCCCTCTGTTAAAAATACCAAAGTGACCAATCTTACCCTTCGAAAATCCAGATGAAGTGTGCTGAAGATATCGTGGATGCCATCAGTGTGAAAGATTGTTGGATTTGCTGAATGGAAACCAGTTTTGGGAATTTTTGGATCTAATTTTGAAAAGATGTTTGTTAACTTTCACTTTCAATTTAATTTTGAATGCAATACACATGTGTTATTGCCTCTGATTTATAAAATGTATTCTAAGAATATTTTAAACTGACATTAATGCGCATCTTAAACATATTTTTCTGATTAATTGATGGAATCATATTATGCAAGCACCCGTTTAACACGTGGAGCGAGCTTGTCAATCACTATACGCATAATCGAGAGGAAGCTTGATCTATTTCCGGTCTGGTTTCCAGGAAAACTGTCGGTCATTTTTATCCCGTTAGACCCGTGGCTGCCTCAGTTGCTTTTCAGTTACATTCCATGATTGTAGAATTTCAGCCCTAAAATTCTCTTTTTGGGTACCTTTTGAGAGCTAAGAAGATGAGGAAAGTGTCGTGCATTAGTCAATGTATCATCTGCAGTAGCAAGGTTTAGGTTTCTGTAATGATTGTTGCAGATGGAAAGCATTCGAATTAACATTGTTGAACGAAGACAAATTTCATGTTGTCAGAAAGATTTCTAAGAGCAATGTTGAACTCAATATTTAAAGTTTGTACAACCTTTTTGCATACAAATTTCCACTGGAGGAACTGATATGCTTACCCCAAATCTAAAAGTAGTACTAGCTATCGACACTTCATTGGTAATAAGTGCTTGTCATCCTAGTCTATGCCATGAGTCGCTGAGCTTATATAGAACCAAGGTTGCTCTCAGTTAGTCCTTTGTGTGTTGGTCCAATTCTGCTACTGTCTTTTCTATTTCTGAATGTGTATCTAACCTATTATCCATTTTCCTTGGACAATCTAACAACATTCACGCTGATTTTTGGCAGGTTGTTGAAGTTCTCATAAGGAAGTTGGAAAGTGAACCAAGTTTCCATCGCAGAGTGGACCTATTTTTTCTAGTCGACTCAATAACCCAGTGTTCGCATAGTCAGAAAGGTATGAAGATGTAAAATATGCTCTCTCTCTCTCTCTCTCTCTCTCTCTCTCTCTCTCTCATACATACATGCAATCACGCATACACATACTCAAATACAATAAGAGAGACGTACTAAACATCCTCTCTAATGTCTATGTTAATGCTTGAAATCTATTATCAATTTCACTTAAATAGATGCTGTTTGTTTGTTGTAAAAGAAATCCTAATTGTTTGTTCTCCTGTTCCTGTCCTTTCTGTTTCCTAGAAAAGGTTCACCCTTGCTTTTATTCATTCAGCCATTCCATCTGGTGGAGGTATCTTCTGATTCCATACTTGTTACATGTTCTTCAGGAATTGCTGGGGCATCTTATATTCCCATTGTTCAAGCAGCATTGCCCCGTCTCATTGGAGCTGCTGCTCCGCCTGGGGCAGGTGCTCAGGAAAATCGCCGTCAATGTCATAAGGTGACTATAATGTGTGTGAAAGTGACTCTTTGGACAGTGCTAAATAACTGATTTACTAACTTTTCCTAGGTCTTGCGGTTGTGGCTTGAGAGGAAAATCTTGCCAGAATCTGTTCTTCGTCGCTACATGAATGATATAGGAGCAGTAAATGACGATACATCTGTTGGGTTGTCCCTTAGGCGTCCTTCCCGGTCTGAACGAGCCATTGATGATCCTATCAGAGAGATGGAAGGCATGTTTGTGGATGAGTATGGGAGGTCCGGCCCTTACTCTTTGCTACCCTTGTGCAATTCTTGGGTTTCCATTCCTCTCTTCTAATTATGCCTTTAGCATGAGATGCTCTTTCTGTAGGTGGCATTCCATGCCTTACAATTTCTTTATCAATATCGCCAGATGTCCAGTGAAGTATTATATCATATTCTATTCTAGTTGGCCGAGATATTTTGATTTCTATGCCTGTTCTTTATCATTATTTACACTGCTGACCTGTTTCCAGTTCTGAGAGAAACTTTGTTAAATTGATGTTGGACTATTTTTGACACTTGGGGTTGGGTTATTGTAGGCTCAACCAGATAAACAGCCACCAAAGCTTTTAAATAGACTCGAACAAACTAAATTTTGAAACAAAAAGAGACTAAGAAAGCAATTGGGCTGGTTTGGCTGATATTCACTAGTTCCCAAGGAAACCCCTATGGTAAACTTACAGTGATACTGATGTGTTGTTGTTTGCAGGGAAACCTTTATAATACGATGCATTCCAGATTGATTAGCCTGACTATTGCATCACAATGATCTTTCGAGCATTTTTGTGCTATTTATTGTCATTGATAATTCCAATAAGCCAATCACTTGATGTTGTTTATGGTCTTTCTTCTTCTTCTCTTTTTCTGGTTGTTTAGCTAACAAATGTAAGAAAGTAGATGTACTGAATTTGTTTTGCATACAAGCATATGTGCATATGAAAATTGCTCTATGATGAGTGCTTTTTCCCTTTTTTTTTTTCCCTTCTTATTTTGCTTCAAAGAAAATAGTCACCGTTGCATCTTGCTAAAGAAAAATAGTTTGCGTGGAATTTGCACAATTCATTTTTTGTCCTAGTAGAGATATTTCCTGGATTTGTTTTTGGATTTACTTGTGTAAAAATGATTCCACCATAATGTACAGCTTCTGTGATGATAGAATTGAACTTACCCAAAAAAGGGATTACATGTTATGGTCAACAGAATGCCACCAGGACATTGATTTGCACCTAAAGATGTCATACATGCCTTGGGAGAATGAGAGTGAGCGCTTGGGTTGAAAAAAGACACTGATCATCAATTGTCGAAGATGGTAGAGATAAAGCCTAAATATGTGCTTATTATGGGCAAAATAATGAGGCCATGCTTAGAAAGTTGTTTTCTTTAAATTTCCATGATATCTTATTTCCTGTGTTAAGTTCTACGTGATATTGTTCAGTATTTGTGAATTCTGCTTTGACTCCTTCCGATTTAAATTTAATATTTCTCCAATTCTTTTGGTTTGAAGATATATGAGTTCCCTAGTTTTACTATTTTATTCCACATATATCTGTACTTTCTAGAAGTGAAGTTTATTGCATTACATTGCATCAATGTGAGGTCTGGTTTGTGTGAGGTGTACGAATACGATGGCACGAACATGTAGTTAGTTTTTCTCTGCAGGAATCAATCTTAGTTCACTCTCTAAGTGCTGGAATTTTTTGTTTGATCTAATGAGCATGTCTTGTGTTATATATTGTTTTCAGCAATGCTACATTTCAGTTACCTGGATTTCTGTCGTCCCATGTGTTCGAAGAAGAAGAAGATGAAGATGAAGATAATTTTCCTACAAAGTTATGCAAGGAAGAATCAGATACATCACTACCTGAGCAGGCACCTGCAGGCAAGGATCCTGAGAACTACACTGTTACTCCAAGTGACCGGCGCCACTGCATATTAGAGGATGTTGATGGTGAACTGGAAATGGAAGATGTTTCTGGGCATGAAAAGGATGAAAGACCATTGTTTGCCAATGGCACTTCTGAGGTTGCATCACTTGAGCCAAACTCAGATAAGACTTTTGAATCGGCTTCTAACATGTTTGAGTTTCTGCCTTCGCCCGAGGGCTCTCCACCACTGCCACCTGGTTCTCCTCCTGTAACTCCACCACTACCCACTTCACCTCCATCATCATCTCCACCACCTCCACCTCCTCCCTTATCATCTCCATCTCCACCCCCACCACCACCTTCCTCGCAGCAACATCTATTTCCGCCACCACCTGTTGAGCCACCTCCATTTCTTTCCCAGCAATCATTGCCACCTCAGGCTGCATTGATGTCCCAACAAATGCCTCGACCTCCATCAACAATATCTACGTCTCAGCCATTTCCGTATCACCCACCTCCTTTGCCGCATGAAGTTGGTGGCACACCGACCTTCTTTCCTCCTGCTGGGGTCAGCAATGCACAAGAACAGGCTGGTTATAATTCATCAAGGCTTGTAGAATATGGACAGGGTGATCCATATATGAATCCCCAAGCTTCACAACCGAGGCAACCGTTTCTGCCTGGCAGTGCACCTTTTGCACAAAGACCTTTGCATCCTGAACCCCCACCTCAACGAACACCGAGTCAGTTCTATCCAAACTCCGGCCAGCAACGTCAATATGCCCCTTATTCAACTCCAAATTTTGCTGATGTGCCAAGGAGATATGCTACTGATGAACAATGGCGGATGCAAGGAAATGAATTCAATGCTGATTGTCCTCGTGGGGGTTGGATCACTGGAGGGAGATCTGGTTCAGGTCCACCTTATTCACATGAAGGTGTGGATTATTATTTTTTTGCACAAGTCAATCCGAGTAAAAACTACTAATGAGTGAGCTGTCATTCTTAGCATTCTTTGTTGAATTGTATAGTCAAGGAGGTTCAAAGTATCTTATGTCTGTAGATGGCTTGCATTAACCTGCTTTGATTACAATTAAAGCAGTCAAGAATGTTGAGAAAAGAGTATATGGATCAATGGAGTAATAGGAGCTTCTAGACCAGGGGCTTATTGTGTTATCTACTGAAAAATATTTGCTTCCAAGAAATCCATAGTAGATATTGACAGGGTGATACATTTGAATAACTCACTAGTGGTCTCTCTTCTAGCAGCTGTATAATCCACCTTACTTAGGGCTACTATCACTAGCTTAGTTGCTAAGATTTGTTAGGGAAGTGTGAATCGAAACATACTGTCGCATTGTATAATCTAAGCAGTGTATTTTTCTGTTCTTTACTACTTTTCTAGATGTGCTCTTAGCCATGGAGTGATACTTTGCCCTTTCATTGGTTCTTACAACATGCTAGTATTGCTTTATTAATTGCTAGAATTCTACTTTTGCCAGCCCGCTATTCAATTTTGACTTTCTATAGAGTCACTGTTTTTCAGCATTGTGAACCAAATATTGGCAACTTCAGATTTCTAGTCCAAGTTTGATTGAAGATTTTATCCAGCTTGATTGATGGAAAGTAAAAATGCATGCCATCAATCTCTGATGCTTAACTGGTAACTCGCACTGCAGATGTTTACTTTCTTGCGCTGACATCCACACTCACTAACCTGTAGACATTTTGTTACCAGAGCTTGCATGGGGACCTGGTTTTTTCAGAAATGTACTTCCTGAACAATGTACTTCAATTTAATTGTTCTTCCCATGTATTATTAAGTTGTGAAGATTTGCTCTGTTTGACAACTTGATTCCGGTGTTGGGTTGTTATACCTTCATTGGGTGGACTTACTTTGCTTCTTGTTTTATTCGCGGTGTTGATTCAGTCTTTTATCAGTGCCTTTGATCTTGGTCCCTGCACAACAATTAATTAGTCTTTTATGTAAGGACATCCCATTTCATGAGCATTTGTTATTTATCTGTGGCAGGTTATTTTGGACCAACTCCTGAAAGACCCCCCGCAAGTGCAACTAATTTTCAGCCCTCTGCAGCAAATAGTCTGCCAGCTGGTCCAACCTCAGGTGATCTTACTGGTACAGATGAACTGCTTGTTATCCATGAATGTTATCAAGCAATTATTTTGATTGAACTGTGTGCTGTATTGTGTCACAGTTCATGGTGTCCCCATGATGCCTGACAGACCTGACATGTCTGCCATCAATTGGAGGCCAGCCTGAGAGTTGTTCTGGGACTTGCAGGATTTGTGGTGAGCTTTTTGGTTATACTAGCCGTGGGCAAATTCTTCATTTTTACATCCTTTTGTGGGAAAAACAATTAAATGAAATGGAGAATTTCTTATCATACAATAATATATAAATGACTTTCCAAGGCCCGCCTAATGGGATCCAGGTTGAGAGAGAAAAATTGAACAAGTATGGTCGTCCTCTGTTGGGATGTACTATTAAATGTAAATTGGTGTTATCTGCTAAAAACTACGGTAGAGCAGTTTAAAATATGACATCCTAAGCATAAACAAGCATTTACTTTCAACAGATGACAGCAGCATTATCAGAAGACTAATGCATCATTAATTCTTCCTCTGGTTGAATTTCTAGGATATTAAGAAACAGAATTTAATTATATAAAGATGAACTTTAGAAAATGCAAAAAAGATCTAAGTGCAAATCAAAGACTTGCATTGAGGAGTCTGAAGTTCTGTTGTGTATAGAGGAAGTTGTTTCTTGCAATCAGCGACATAAATCACATTGATTAAGAGCTTTACATTTTGGGACTTGAATATACCATGGTGCAAGATTCAGGCCTAACGAACAACTGAAACAGTTGGAATTTTGCATGAAATGGGAATATGGATTGGCAGTTGTTTGCACTTTAAGCTGAATCAGAATAATTTTACATATCTAGGATATTGATAATGATATTTGTTTAAGTGGAGGGTTTTATTCTTCTGTCACAAGATCACAAATTGAGTCCTGTGAAAAACCAAAATGGAAATTACCATGCTAATTGGCAGTTGGTCTCTCCCTAGTGGTGTGCCAGCCACCGATAATAACCACCCCTTTTTCTGAACTCACTACCTTATACTTCTAGCAATTTCATACTTCTTTGTGTATCTGAATCTGTTTAACATTTTATAAATATAGACACTTGCACTTTTACTTCAACTAAATAAAATGTAGTTTTAAGATTCTACTTTAATTGACTATGTCACACTTAATTGTTAGATTGTCATGTTCCAATTGTTCATATTTGAATGGTTGCATATTTTCTCATGTTCCAAGTGTTTTCAGGTTAGAGGCTACGGCGCAAGGGTAATTGGCTCTAACAAAACTTCAACAGAGATCATTTTTAGATCGACATGGAATGGAATTTTGAGAAGTTGTCGAGACTCTTGGCAGGATTGTCTATATTAGAATTTTTTTCCTGACAAAACGCGTCCCCGCACCGCACACATACTAAGTGTAAGCCATTTTTGCTTGTTATACTAAATCTTGTAATTATACCATATATC